>NW_026470145.1:27500-29238 GCF_026875155.1 Cherax quadricarinatus | reverse complement strand
TTGTTTTAAAAAAAATTTTTAATTTGGGGTTTTTTGGGGGGGGGTTTTTTTCCCCCCTTTTGAAGAACCCCCTTTGAAATGATTGGGTAAAAATTAGGGGAAACCCCCCCCTTTTTTGGGGGTTTTGAATCCAAATTTCCCCAAAATTTTTTTAAAAATTTTCCCCCCTTTTTAAAAAATTAAATTTGGGGAAAAAATTTTTTTTATTTTTTTTAAAATTTTTAAATCCCAAAATTTTTTTTTAAAAAATGTCGGAAATTTTTTCCCCCCAAAAAAAATTTTTAAATATTAACAAAATGGAAATAATTTTCCCCAAATTTGGGGACCCCCTTTTTTTTAAAAAGGGGGGGGGGTTTCCCCCCCAAAAGGGGGGTTTTTTAAACCAGGGGGGGAATTTTCGAAACCCGAAAAAAAAATTTGGGGGGTCGGGAAAAAAATTTTAGAACCCAAAAATTGGGAGGTTAAAAAACGGGGGGGTAAAAATAAAAAAAAAAAGGGGAAAATTTTTTAAAACAAAAAAGGGGAAATTAAAGTAAAAAAAAATTTCCCCGGTTTTTTAAAAAAAGGGGAGTAAAAAAAAAAGAAGAAAAAAAGGGGGATAAACGGGGGTAAGGGAAAAACAAAAAAAAATAAAGAAGATTTTAAAAAAATTTTAAAAAAAAAAAAAATTGAGTAAGAAAAAAGGGGGGTTTTAAATTTTAAAAGAATAGAAAAAAGGGGTTTTTTTAACAAATTTAAAAAACCCCCCCCAAAATTTAAAATTAAACAAAATTATATTGGGAAAAAATTTTAAAAAAAAACAAAATTTGGGAAACGGGGAAAATTTTGGGGAAAAACCCCGGGTTTAAAAAAAAAAAAAAGGATAAAAGGGTAAAAGGGGGGTATTAAAAAAAAGAAAAAATTTTTTAAAAAAATTTAAAAAATTTAAAAAAAGGGATCGTTACCAAAAACAAAAAAAAAAAGGAAAAAAAACCCCCCCAAAAAAAAACCCCCCCAAAAAAAAATTTTAAAAAATTTACCCCCCCCCCAAAAAAAACCCCCAAGGTTAAAAAAAAAACCCCCCCGTTTTTAAAAAAATTTTTAAAAAAGGGGGCCCCCCAAAACCCCCCCCCCCCAAAAAAAACCCCCCTTTTAAAACCCCCCCCCCCCAAAAAAAAACCCCCCCTTTTTTTCCCCCCCAAAAAACCCCCCCCAAAAATTTGAACCCCCCCCAAAAACCCCCCCCAAAAAAAAAAACCCCTTTAAAAAAAACCCCCCAAAAACCCCCCCTTTTTTTTAAAAAAGGAAACCCCCCCCCCCTTTTTCCCCCCCTTTAAAAAAAAAAAACCCCCCTTAACCCCCCCCCCCAAAAAAAAACCCCCTTTAAAAACCCCCCCCCCAAAAAACCCCCTTTAAAAATTTCCCAAAACCCCCCCAAAAAAAAAAAAAACCCCCCCCCCCCCCCCCCAAAAAAAAAAAACCCCCCCCCCCCCCCAAAAAAAAAAAAAAACCCCAAACCCTTTAAACCCCCCAAAAAACCCCCCCAAAAAAAAAAACCCCCCCTTTAAAAAAAAATTTTCCCCCAAAAAAAAACCCCCCCAAAAAAAACCCCCCTTTTTCCCCCCGGGGAAAAAAAAAACCCCCCCTTTTTTCCCCCCCCCCGCCCCAAAAACCCCCCCCCCCCTTTTTTAAAAACCCCTTAAAAAACCCCCCCCCCCAAAAAAAAAAAAAAAAACCCCCCCCAAAAAACCCCCCAAAA
>NW_026470145.1:0-20000 GCF_026875155.1 Cherax quadricarinatus | reverse complement strand
TCACCATCTGAACTCATTCAGGAAATTCCTTCATTTCCTGTGGGTCCCCCTGTCCTGTAGTTTGGTTTCAGTTGTCTGGCCTTCCTGCTTCCTACACTTGTTAGCCTCTACTGTGTATTCGAAGCTCAAAAACCAACATGGATGTGGCCCCAAGGGCTCTTTCAATGTGATGTCCTCAATATCTGCATATCAAGGTGAAACTAAGTCCAGTCTTGTAGTTCATCCTTCTCGCTCCTCTCTCTTGTAGTGTCCCTCCACGTGTTGGTACATGAAGTTTTCCTGTACCACTCATCATCTTAGCCTCCATGTATCTTGGCCCCCCTTGTGGCTCAAGTTCTACCCATTCGATCTCCTTAGTTGGTTTAAAGTCGGCCATGATCAGGAGCTTTGACCTGCAGGCTTGAGCTCTTTGGCCACTGTAGCCAGTGTGTCAAACCATCGCTCTATTGCTTTTCATCATACTCTTGCCTTGGCCTCCTGCTGTTCTGTGGTGGGTTATACATTACTGCAATTATCACCTTGGGACCACCAGAGTGAAGCGTTCCCGCTATGTAATCACTTTCTTCTCGCTGTCTCCTCTCTCCAAGTCATCAAAATTCCATCGGTGTTTGTCAGCAATGCCACTCCTCCACCCCCCTGTTCCTTCTGTCTTTTCTCAGGATCTGGTATCCCGCTGGAAAGATGGATCTGTTATCATACCTGTAAGCTTGGTTTTCTGTGTTTGCTATGATGTCTGGTGATGCCTCTTTGACTCTTTCGTGCCACTCCTCCACTTGTTTGTTATTCCTCAGCGTTTGTGTACCATTACCTTCAGTTTCCTTTCCAACCGTGGTTTGGGGGCCTGTGGGGGGGGAAAGACCTGGTAGCTTACTGTGGGATTTTGGGTTGGGGGTTGGGTGGAGCTGTGGGTATGGATTGTATTGTGTGTTGGGATGGTGTGATAGGTTGTGGGGTTCTGAGGTTTAGTTGTGTGTGTGCTTGCCCTTGTGCTCTGTTCTGCTTGACTGACCTCTGCTGGTTCCATTCTTGTCTCCTTTCCTAGCTCCTTTCGCTTTTTTGTCCTCTCCCTCAGCTGCTTTCTCTCTGTTTGTGTTCTGTCTCTGTCTAGGAACCTTCTTGTACTCTTCCGAACTTTTCAACCGTGGTTTCTCTTGGAGGATCCTGTTCCGCACTGTTTCTGTCCTGGAATCAGCTTGATCAGTCGGTTTCTTCCTTCAAGTAACCCCCTATTCTCTGAAAATTTACAATCTCATCCATTGTCTTCTCCCCCCTATTTCCGTGATGCTTTTCTCAATCTCTCCTGTCGTTCTTCCTGCCGTCTTTCAGTGTGTGTCCTTGCCTCTCTCTCCGAAGCCCTTGGATAATCACTGATATGCCCTTTCATACCTCCCAGGCCTCTTCTCGTGACTTGGTTCCTGTCTGTTATGTGGTCTTTTCTCCTCTTGATTTTTTCCAGTGGCATCTTGATAGCATGGTTGTGCCTCAGCATTTGACCTATCTCCATCTCCATCTGCAACAATCTGCTCTTACCTTCCCTCACTGGCCCTTCTTTGAGGATGCTATGACCTTAAGGCATAATTCATTTCTCCTTCCTTCCGGTTCAGCCTCTCATCATCGTCTGGTGTGTCGTCTCTGGTCACTTACCCGGAGACTTGCTTCAGCCTGTTTACCTCAAATTCTCGGACCTTTACCCTGGGCTACTGCAGTTTTGATCTTGTGCTCCCATTTATTCGTCTCCTTTCAACTCTTTTCCCATTTTCACAGAGGAGCTACCTTTCTCCATTTTTTCAGAAAAGCTCTCCTAATTTTGTCTCCAATCTTACTCTATCCTTTTCCACTGTTACTCCATCCATCCTCCCTTCCAGTACCATTGTCTTTCTGATCCCTGGATTCCTGCGAGTCCAACCATTTTTTTTTTTTTTTTTTAATGAAAGATTAGAGGAAAGAGAAAAAGAAAAAGGGGAGAGAGTGAGAGATAGGGGAGAGAGAGATGGGGAAGCTAGGAGGAGAAAAGAGGGAAAAAGGGGGAGAAAGTGAGAGAGGGGAAAAGGTAAGAAGAGGAGGGGGGAAGTGCAAGGGGAAGAGAGAGAGAGAGAAATAAGAAGAGGAAGAGAGAGAGTAGAGAGGAAGAGAGGAGAGAGAGATGGAGAGGGAGAGAGAGTGGACGAGATGATGAGAGAAAGAGTGAAAGAAGAGAGGAGAGGAAGAGGAGAGAGGGATCGAGGAGAGAGGATGAGAGAGTGGATGAGAGAGAGGATGAGAGAAAGGGGAGAGGAAAGGGGAGAGTGAAAAGAAGAGAGAGGAGAGAGAGAAGGAGAAGAGAGAGAGAGGAGGAGAGAGAGAGTGAGGAGACGACGCATCCGAGAGGAGAGAGAGAGAGAGGAAGAGAGCGGAGTGGTGAGGGAGAGAGTTGGGGGGGGAAAGGAAGGGTTATAGGGTCACTTCACAGGAAGGTGTTAAATTCCTGTATATGTGTTGTGTGTGTGGTCTATATATGTGTGTGTGTGGTGTCTGTATGTGTGTGTGTGTGTGTTTATAAGTGGTGTGTGTTTGTGTGTGTGTGGTGTGTGGGTGTGTGTGTGTGTGTGTGGTGTGTGTGTGTGTGTTTGTGTGTGTGTTGTGTGTGTGTGTGTGTGTGTGTGTGGTGTGTGTGTGTGTGTGTGTGTGTGTGTGTGTACTCCACCCACCTAATGGTACTCACCTAGATGTGGTTTGCGGGGCCAAGTCTCAGATCGTGGCCCCGCCTCTTAATGGTCGCTGCTAGGTCTCTTCTCTCTCTGCTCCTGAACTTTGTCTACCTCGTTCTTAAAGCTGTGTATGGTTCCTGCCTCACTAATCACTTGCTAGATTATTCCACTTCCTGAAACTCGGTGTCCCTCTATGGAAATCTGTCTTTGACCCACCTTATCTATTCCATGCAGTATTTTGTACGTCGTTATCATGTCTCCCTGACCCTCATGTCCTCCAGTGTCGTCAAGGCCGATTTCCCTCTACCTTTCTTGTAGTAAAGACATTCCCCTGAGCTCTGTATACCTTGTTGCAAACCTTTCGCACTTTTCTAATTTCTCTGACGTTGTTTGACCAGGTGTGGTTCTAAACTGGTGCATGCTACTCCAATATGGGCCCTGGCGTCACAGGGTACAGAGTCTTGAACGATTCTTACTAAGGTTTGTTGGAAGGATATTCTCAGGTTTGCTAGGCTCCCCTTGCTGCAGCAGTTATTTGGTTGATGTGTGCCTTCCAGAGACATGTTCGGTGTTATGTCACCCCAAGATCTTTCTCCTTGAGTGAGGTTTTGCAGGCCTTTGCCCTAGCCTATACTCTGTCTGTGGTCTTCTTTGTCCCCAATCTTAATGACTTTTGCTTTTGCCGGGGTTGAATTCGAAAGAAGCCTGTTGCTGGCCACATGTTCAGTCTGTACATGCCTCTTTGTAGTCCTGCCTGATCCTTCCCATCTGTTTTAATTCTCTCCTCATTGACTTCAACATCTATCTGGTGAAAAGGGACATAGTCTAGGACTGACCCTTGTTGGGACTGCGCTCCTCACAGGCGCCCCCATGTGTTACCTCATCATGTACCATGACTCGTGTTGTCTCCCTGTCAGGTATTCTTGATCAATTGCATTGCCCTTCCTGTGATATGCGCCTGATTCTCAGCTTCTGCCACTCATCTCATGTGAGAAACTGTGCAGTCCCAGGAAAATGCGATAACCCACCACTCTCTCTGTGTCTTACTTCTGTTGCCAATGTCATTAAAACTCCAGTAGGTTCGTGGACACAGGCTTTGCTTTCCATGAATCCATGCTGGTTGTCTTTTATTATCTTGTTCCATTCCGGGGCTCACCCACTCTCTTTGATAATATTCTGATGACTTTGCATATATATAAATCTGTGACACTGGTCTGTATTTCAGTGCCTGTTTCTGCTCCTTTCTTAAATATGGGCGACTACATTTGCGTCTTCCATACCTCAGTAATTGCCCAGTTTCAGGGTTGTGCTGTAGATTGTGGTTAGTGACACACTCAGCATCTTCGGCTCCTTCTCTAAGTAACCCACAGGGAGGAGTTGTCCGGTCCCATTGCTTTTGAGGTATCAAGGTTACTTAGCAGTCTCTGCACCTCCTCCGTTTGTGTGTATGCCATCCATCACTTGTTGGTATATCATGATGGTGTTCCCCTTTGTGCTGTCTTCCCAGCGCCCTTCCTGTATCTATTGTAATACTTCCTTATATATCGTGTTTGGAGCTCCTCGCATACTAATGATCGTTGCTGTGATGTTCCCCACCTTCTTTCTCAGCCAGATCACCAGGATCTTTGTCTGTTGTCTTCCTCCTGATGTGGACTATACGCAATTTCGGGTCAGAGTTGACTTTCGATGCTATGTTTTTATTCGGCGCTGAAGACTCCCCCTTACCTGTGCATACTGTTTATGGGCTCTTCGATTAATCTCCTTATTTTCGGTGTTCTTTTTCCTTCGGTTCTTTTTCCCTTCTCTAATGCACCTAGGGTTTTTCCGCCCCACACCTTGGAATTAAACCTGGGGCTCGGTCTGGTTTTCCTTTAGTTCTGTTGCTTTGGAAACAACCTTTCTCCTGTCCTTGCAGTTTCTTGTTATGTATTCCATCTTCGTTTACTGACTTCCTACAGTTCGCTGTCCCACGAACCTCCTGCAGGAAGTCTCTCATTACCTGTGTAGTCCCCCCTTTTATAATCTGGCTTTTCCCATTCAACTCCCGTTACCCACTTTACTTGCAAACTCTACTAAGAATCAAAACTCAGAACCACGTGATCGACTAGCTCCAAGGGGCCTCTCTTATGTGATTGTCTTCATATGTCTGAACTGCCAGGGGGAACACAAGGTCCAGGTCCTTGCTGGTTTATCCTCCCTTCTCTCTCTCTGGTAGTGTCCTGACATGTTGATGCATGAGGGTTTACCAGTACCACAGCAGCTTCTTGTCTTTCCGTGTTTCGGGACCTTCCTGTGGCTCCTGGTTTTCCCAATTGGATTTCCCCGGGTTGAAATAGCCCATAACATAACAGTAACTTTGACTCTGACTTCAAGTGAAGCTCTTCTTGCCACCTCTGCCAGTGTTGTCTACCTATCCGCTCTGTTGTTCTCTTAGTTCTCTCTTGGTAGCTCCTGCAGTTTCTGTGGTGGGTTATACATCACTTTAATGACTACCTTATGTTCCCCAGACTGATCTGTACATACTGGGTGGTCCCTTTCTCCAATCTCGCCATTTCCTTCGCCATTTCCTCAAATCCCCATAGGATTTTTAATGAGGCAGATCAACCCCTCATTCCCCCTTCTTCTCTCCTATCTTTCCTAGGAATCTGATATCCTGGTGGAAGACTGCATCTGTTACTGTCTCAAGTGAGTTTTCATTTATGTGACTGCTATGATGTCTGGGGACTTCTCATTGATTCTTTAATGCCACTCTCTATATTTATTCATTAGTCCATCTGCCTTTTGTACCAAACCTTCAGCTTCTTCCTATCACTGTGGATCCTGGGAGAATATTGTGTCATGTGGGGTTTCGAAAGGTGTGGGGTAAGAACACTATTGGATGGTTAGCACGTTTTAATTATAACGGAAATTATGGGAAGAAGCCTGTGCAAGCCCTGCCTCTTGCTTCTCTATCTTAAGACTAAAACCCACCAGTGCATAGGGAGTGAGCAGCGTTGAAAAACATGCTCTATGGTCAGCAACAACGTGAATAACAGGTCTGTGATTCACACAGGCGGTTGGTAGTGAGTCATACTACTAGTAACTGGTTATGGTAACTGGTACTACTGAGATTGGGGTGGGGAGTGGAGCCTGGAAGGGGCCTATGGGTTGTGGTGTGGGTGGGGTTGTGTGATGAGGGCGGTTGGGTGCAGAGTGGCCATAGGTAACAGCTGCTTGTGGGGTGAGGAGTTGTGATGTGAGGGGTGGGGGCAGATGTATTAGTGTGTGGTTTTTTCGGTTTAGATTGCGTCAGTTGTTTTGGGGTTGTCCAGTTGGAAGTCCTTCTGCGGGTGTTTCTGGGAGGTGTGTTTGCCCTTCATCCTGTGTCTGGGTCCTGCTCATCTTCTCATTGCCTCTCGGTTCCTCCTTTCATCTTTGCACCACCTCTCTTTATTCTTTCTTTCTTGTGTTCTCTGTGATCGAGGTACATCTCTGGTACTCTGGTTTTGTCCTTCAGTCATGCTTTTCGCCTGCAGGGATCATTGGTTCGAGCTGGTTCTTCTTGAAAATACTTTTGGCAGGGGGCCAATTCCTTCCACTCACAAACCACCCCAATTCTCCGAAAAATTTATGACCTGGGTCATTTCAACTCTCACCTTTGTTTTCATAGATACCTTCAGTTTCGATTTTTCTCCTCCTGTTTTCTTTCAATCGTAGGTTCCCCCTGCGGCTATGTTCTCGCCCTTTCTCCTCCCTTTGTGTCCCCTTTGCAGCCTCTGAGGTAATTTAGTTCAATCTATTGAAAACATTCTGCTTGTAATCCTGCCCTTGCTGAAGCCTCTATGCTCAGTGAACTGTAGTTCTCGATCAGCTGGTTCCTTGCTGTGCAGTTCAATCAATCAATCAATCAAGTTTATTTCTCTATAAGGATTACAATGGCGGGGTTTACAGATTTTGCGAAATTGTGTGGTTAAAGTTTTAAAATACTAATTACAGAGGGGACAACTAGGACACCTAGCATGGCTAGGCATTTCGGGCAGACTTAGATTAACTTTATAAACTTTAAATTATACAGATTATGGTATTAAGGTGAGTTGATACATTAATAGTTTGTATGTTTAGCAGTGTGATTGCTTTTGTTTTGGGCACAATTCATAGTGTCTATAATTGGAGTATCATAGGCAAGTTTTGATAATTAGAGGTTCAGTATTTTAAGATTAAGTTATATTTCTGGCTTATGTCGATGGGTGAGTCAAACTAGTACATGTAAACCACTAGGTGGTTTACATGTAGTTAGTTGATGGGTGTTTCAGGGAGATAAGATATGTTCTAACTGATGTTTTGAAAGTGATGAAATGTGTCTGCAGTTCTTGAGTTTTAATGGGTAGGGTGTTCCGGATTTAGGCCCTTTGACACATTGAATTTTTGTAAAGGTTTAGTCGGATGTTGGAATGTCATAGAGATGTTTGTGTTCTGGTTGTTATGCCTGTGGTCCTGTTCATGACTATCAAGAAAGCATTTTAGGTCAAGGTTAATACTGAATGGAAGGTCTGTAGATGTAGATTGCTGCAGTAGTAAGTCTGGATGTTCTGAACAAGGAGTAAGTTTAGATCTAGAACGATTGGGGGGGGGGGCTGTTGCCAGGGATGGGATTTAGTGATTATCTTTACATGAGCTTTTTGTTGGGTTATTATTGGCTTTAAGATGTGTTGCTGCAGATGATCCCAAGCACAAATTGCTTAGGTGAGGTATGGATAATTGAGTGAATTGTTTATAGGTGAGAAGGGCTGTGTGCGGCACGTAATATCGTATCTTGGAGAGGGATCCCCACCGTTTGGAAACTTTTTTGTTATGTGTTGGATAATGGGGGCCTGAAATTTAGGTTGTTGTCGAGGGTTATAGAACCTAGAAAGTTGCCCTCATTATGTATGGCAATTAGAGTGTTGTCGGATTTTTAATGTGAAGTTGCACAACACTGCTCTGCTAGCAAATATTGTAGTAGGTTTTGTCAGTGTTACGTGTAAGTTGATTGGCTGTCATCCACGTCAGAATTTTTGAGCAAGCTCCTCAGTTGACATTGGGTTAGAATGGCAAATCAGGGCGGGATGATGACATAAGTCGTGTTCGTCAGCAAGAGAATGGTTTCAGGTGTTGGGGATGTGTTTGGAAGATCATTATGTATATGAGGAAGAGCAGGACCAAGGACACTTCACTGCTGAAGACTCCAGTATCAAGTGGGCCGTGTTGATGAGGCTGTGTCTTAAATGGTGACAGACTGATACCTATCAGACTAAGGTAGGATTTGAATTAAGAAGCACATGGCCTCTTATACATAATGGTCAAGTTTGTGGAGTAGGATGCCGTGGTCCACTGGGTTCAAAACGCTTTTCTTTGGTCCCCCCCACAAACAAATTCCTAGGGATATCCTTATTTTTCCAATGTGTGTAAAGCAGATCTAGCATTTTTACAATTACATCATTAGTGCTTTTATTTTTCCTTGAATCCATTCTGGCAGGGGTTGAGTTGTTTTTGTGCCGTTATAAATATGAATGATAGTCTCCTGTGACAGAGTTTCTCGAGAGGTTTGATAGCAATGGCAAGTTTGCTTTTTGGCCTATAGTTGTCTTAATCTGTAGGGTCACCTCCTTTCATGTAGTGGTGTAACCCTTGCTGTCTTGAGTAGTGTCGGGAAAGTGCTGTTTCTAGTGACTTGTTGAAAAAGTTAATGATGTTTCTTGCATGTGAAAAGAAATGGCCGCTCGCTTGTACAATAATGGTGGGACGTGAGACACATCCCTGAGTTTTTTGAGTGGACTTTATAATGGCGGTGATTCCGTTGGAATCATTTGGTACTAGATAGAAGGAATTTGGTAAATTCCCATCTAGGTAGTCCCCGGTACGGGCGTTGGTACGGGGGATTTAATTGCGAAACTTACCTTCATTGTCTTCAGAATCCATTTGATCTAAGTGTGCTTTCGTCGTGTGTATGTGTGTGTTGTGTGGTGTGTGGTGTGTGTGTGTGTGTGTGTGTGTGTATGTGTGTGCGGTGTGTGTGTTGTGTGTGTGTGTGTGTGTAGTGTGTGTGTACTCACCATATTTGTACTCACCTATTTGTGGGTTGCAGGGTCGAGTCTTAGCTCGTGGCCCAGCCGCTTCACGGGTTGCTACTGGGCCCTCTCTCTCTCCCCGCTCCATTGAGGTCTTTATCAAAACCTCAGTCTTAAAACTGTTGTACTGGTTCCTGCCTCACTACGTCATTTTCTAGGCTTATTCCACTGTACAACATATGATGATGAGATAATATTCCTAAATCTCTCTGAATCATTTGTGTCTTCAACTTCCAATTGTGCCCTCTTGTTTCTGTGTCCCCTCCCTGGAACATCCTGTCTTTGTCCACCTTGTCTATTCCACGCAGTATTTTATATGTTGTTTCATGTCTCCCCTGACCCTCCTGTCCTCCAGTGTCGTCAGCCGATTTCCCTTAATCTTTCTTCATAGGACATTCCCCTTAGCTCTGGAACTAACCTTGTTGCAAACCTTTGTACTTTCTCTAGTTTCTTGACGTGCTTTATCAAGTGCGGGTTCCAAACAGGTGCTGCATACTCCAGTATGGGCCTGACATACACGGTGTACAGTGTCTTGAACGATTCCTTACTAAGGTATCGGAATGCTGTTCTCAGGTTTGCTTGGCGCCCATATGCTGCAGCAGTTATCTTGTTGATGTGTGCTTCCGGAGACATGCTCGGTGTTATACTCACCCCAAGATCTTTCTTCTTGAGTGAGGTTTGCAGTCTTTGGCCACCTAGCCTATACTCGGTCTGTGGTCTTCTGTGCCCTTCCCCTATCTTCATGACTTGCATTTGGCAGGATTAATTCGAAGAAGCCATTTGCTGGACCAGGTGTCCAGTCTGTCCAGGTCTCTTTGAAGTCCTGCCTGGTCCTCATCAGATTTAATTCTCCTCATTAACTTCACATCATCTGCAAACAGGGACACTTCTGAGTCTAACCCTTCCATCATGTCGTTCACATATACCAAAAATTAGCACTGGTCCTAGGACGACCCCTGTGGGACCCCGCTCGTCACAGGTGCCCACTGTGATACATCATTACGTACCATGACTCGTTGTTGTCTCCCTGTCAGGTATTCTCTGATCCATTGCAGTGCCCTTCCTGTTATATATGCCTGATGCTCTAGCTTCTGCACTAATCTCTTGTGAGGAACTGTGTCAAAGGCCTTCTTGCAGTCCAAGAAGATGCAATCAACCCACCCCTCTCTCTCGTGTCTTACTTCTGTTATTTTATTATAAAACTACAGAAGGTTTGTGACACAGGATTTGTCATCCATGAATCCGTGCTGGTTGGCATTTATACTCTTGTTCCGTTCCAGGTGCTCCACCACTCTCCTCCTGATAATCTTCTCCATAATTTTGCATACTATACACGTCAATGACACAGGTCTATTGTTTAGTGCCTCTTTTCTGTCTCCTTTTTTAAAAATGGGAACTACATTTGCTGTCTTCCATACCTCAGGTAGTTGCCCAGTTTCCAGGGACGTGTTGAAGATTGTGGTAAGTGGCACGCACAACATATCTGCTCCCTCTCTACGGACCCACGGGGAGATGTTGTCCGGTCCCATTGCCTTTGAGGTATCGATGTCCCTTAGCAGTTTCTTCACCTCCTCCTCATCTGTATGTATGTCGTCCAACACTTGTTGGTGTATTCCTTGCTGGTGTCCCCATCTGGTCTGTCCCCCCAGAGTCCTTCCTGACTCTACTGTAAATACTTCCTTAAATCTCGTGTTGAGCTCCTTACATACCTCTTGATCGTTTCTTGTGAGTTCTCCACCTTCTTTCCTCAGCCTTATCACCTGGTCCTTGACTGTTGTCTTCCTCCTAATGTGCTATACAGCAGTTTCGGGTCAGATTTGACTTCGATGCTATGTCGTTTTCATACTGTCGCTGGGCCTCCTCCTTATCTGTGCATACTCGTTTCTGGCTCTTCTACTAATCTCCTTGTTTTCCTGGGTCCTATGCCTCCTGTACCTTTTCCATTCTCTGTTGCACTTAGTTTTTGCCTCCCTACACCTTCGGGTAAACCAAGGACTCGTTTTGGTCTTCCTATTATTTCTGTTTCCCTTGGGAACAAAACTTTCTCTGCCTCCTTGCCACTTTGTTGCCACATATTCCATCATCTCGTTTACTGATTTTCCTACCATTTCTCTGTCCCACTGAACCTCCTGCAGGAAGTTTCTCATACCTGTGTAGTCCCCCCTTTTATAGTTTGGCCTGACCCCTTCAGTTCCTGTTACCTTCTCCACTTGTAACTCTACTATATAATCAAAACTCAGAACCACATGATCGCTAGCTCCAAGGGGCCTCTCGTAAGTGATGTCCTCAATGTCTGAACTGCTCAGGGTGAACACAAGATCCAGTCTTGCTGGCTCATCCTCCCCTCTCTCTCTCTGGTTGTGTCCCTGACATGTTGATGCATGAGGTTTTCAAGTACCACATCCATCATCTTGGCTCTCCATGTTTCGGGACCCCCATGTGGCTCCAGGTTTTCCCAGTCGATCTCCCTGTGGTTGAAATCGCCCATTACCAGTAACTTTGCTCTGCTCGAGTGAGCTCTTCTTGCCACCTCAGCCAGTGTGTCCACCATCACCCTGTTGTTTTCTTCGTACTCCTCTCTTGGCCTCCTGCAGTTCTGTGGTGGGTTATACATCACTCCAATGACTACTTTATGTTCTCCGGACTGAATTGTACCTACAATGTAGTCTCTTTCTTCAATCATGTCCATGCCTTCCATTTACTCAAATCCCATCGGTGTTTTATGAGCAGTGCAACCCCTCCTCCCCCTCTACTCCTTCTATCTTTCCTCAGGATCTGATATCCCATTGGGAAGATTGTGTCTGTTATTGTCTCAGCGAGTTTTGTTTCTGTGACTGCTATGATGTCTGGGGATTTTTCACTGATTCTTTCGTTCCACTCCTCATGTTTATTCGTTATTCCATCCGCGTTTGTGTACCAAACTTTCAGTTTCTTTTCTATCATTGTGGTCATGCAAGAATATTGGGGTTGGGGGGAGCGAGAGCCTTGGTGGGGGCCTATATGGGGCTGTGGTGTAGGTGGGGTTTGTGATGATGGGGGTGGGGTCAGAATGCCCATAAGGGACAGCTGTTGGGGTGAGGTTTGTGATATGGGGGTTGGTGGCAGAGGGAACAGTGAGTGGGTTGTAGTATAGGTTGCTCAGTTGCGTTGGGAATGTCGTGGTTGGAGTCTTTTGGTGGGAGATTCTGTGGGGTGTGTTTGCCCTTCCTCCTGTGTCTGGGTCCTGCTCATCTTCGTCATTGCCTCTCTGTTCCTCCTTGCGTCTCTGTACCCTCTCTTTCAGTGTAGTCCTTTCGTCTTGTGTTCTGTCGCGGTCGAGGTATACTCTCTGGTACCCCTGTTTGTCCCTCAGTCTTGCTTTCTCTTGCAGAATCCTGGTTCGAACTGATTCTTCCTTGAAAATTAATTTGACAGGCCGTATCCTTCCACTCGCAAACCACCCAATTCTCTGAAAATTTGTCACCTGGGTCATATCGCCCTCACCTATTGTTTTCATGATGCCTTCAATCATTTTTTTCTCCTCCTGTTTTATTTCTTCAAAGTTGTTCCCCTTGGCTTCTTGGAGCCTGTACACAAAAATTGACCTCGCCCTTTCCTCCTCCCACTGAGTCTCCATCTGCTTCCTCTGAGGCATTTTATTTCCTTCCATTGACATGTTCTTGCCTTCAGTCCCTGTCATATCTGGAACTTCTATTCTCAGTGATCTGTATTTCATGACCAGCTGTCCCTTGTTACTGCAGTTGGCTGTTAGAATCTCTGCATATAGCATACCTTCATTGTCTTCGGACCTGTCATTTGATCTTAGTGTACTCCTTGTCTTTTCCCTGGCCCCACGTGGGTCTGATAAGGCCTTCGCGTACGGCATGTCTCGTTGTTGCTTACGTCCCCTTGTCTGCGCCTGATGTCACATCTGAATTGTCATTTGTCTCTCTAATCTGTTTCAGGCTTTGCAGTTTCTCTTCTAAGCACTGTATCCTAGCTTCTGCTGCTAAGACCTGTACTTCCCACTTCCTGCACTCCTCAGCTATCCGCTCCTCCATTTTCTTACCAAGCTCTACTATCTTCCTTCCCCACTCTTCCTCCCTTTTTTGGAGCTCTAACTCCCAGTCTTTCCTCCCTGGTTCGTCTACCAGATCTCTGGTTTTCCGTCCTCTAAGGCCACCCATTTTTTTTTTTTTTAATCACAGACAGAAGGCTAGAGGAGGGAGAGGGTGCGAGGGGGAGAGAGAAAGGGTAGAAAGAGGGAGAGAGAGGAGAGGGAAAGGGTAGAAAGAGGGAGAGGGGGAGAGAGTATGGGGGTGAGGGATAAGACCAAGGGTGAGAGAGAGAAATGTGAGGGGGGAGAGAAAGGGTAGAGAGAGGGAGAGAGGGAGAGAGAGATAGAGAGATAGAGAGAGAGAGAGAGAGAGAGAGAGAGAGAGAGAGAGAGAGAGAGAGAGAGAGAGAGAGAGACAGACAGAGACAGAGAAAGGAGGGTGAGGGAAAAGGCTATGAGAGAGAGAAATGCGAGGGAGGGGTAGTGTGTGTGTGTGTGTGTGTGTGTGTGGTGTGTGTGTGTGTGTGTGTATGTGTGTGTGTGTGTGTGCGTGCGTGAGTGTGTGTCATTAACTACATAGTCATTAAATGTCAAAAAATCTGATTTTTTTTTTTTCAGAAGACCCAGTATGCCACGGAAAATTCAGTTGTCAAGAGTTCAGAAAAGAAAGATTTCCAAAGAATCAAGCGAAGAAATGCTGCGGTCTCGCAAAGACAAAACACCTTACAGAATTTTTCTCTGCTCCCATAGTGGAAAACATAGAAGTTACTAATGAAGAACCAGTACCACTACCAGATGATGTTTCTTCTGAGGATTCACTCCCATTCCAAAGTACAGTTGCAGAAAATAAAAGGAATACACCAAATCAAGATAGTAAAGGTGATGAATCACCACAGTCACATTCTACAGATACTTCTGTAGACATGGACAGTGAAGCGCCACCATGTGATTCAGACCTAGCCATGTGGTTTCCTGTCAGTGAAAAGCATGTGTCCTTTTGGTCAACTGCCATCATATGTCAAAACAAAAATAATTCTAACTAGTACCTGGAATCTCGACGCTATTATCAGTCAAATAAGGACAAGCTGGACAGGCACTGTTGCCATATTAAGAATTCCATGTTTTACTCTATTCACGACAATGGTGAGTAGCATTTGAGAAAGTGGCTCCTGTACAGCTCAATCAAAGGTGCTGTTTATTGCTTTATTGTACTCTGATGTTCAGCAGATGTGACAGGTTCTCCAGCAAGGATGGCTTTAATGACGAGAAAAGCAGAGGAAAAAATGAAAATTCATGAAAAAAGTTAAGGTCACCGAAATTCTGTGCTAAAGTTTAATCATCGATGTAAGAACCCCAGTCATGTTGATAAGCAGTTGGAGAAACAAGTGCATTAAAACATGAAATACTGATGTGAAGTATTGTGCCGTGTTGTGGCAGTGACAGTGTTTTTAGCTGAGACAAGCCTGGCATTTAGGGAAACTTATTACACAATTTGACCCATTTCTGATGGGACACCCTGAAGAATCTGGCAATCCTGGAATTTGTAAGCAGTTATATTTATCACCAACAATATACGAAGAAATGTGTCTGCTGATGGAGAAATATGTTAGAAATTATATTATGACAGAGCATAAAACTGCAAAGTTCTTCTCAGTTTCAGTTGATTCAACACCAGACCTGGCTCATGTTGACCACCTATCAGTGATTGTGCCACATGTCGTTTCAGGAAAGCCCGTAGAAAGATTTTAACTTTCCTGCAGACTGGCTCTCACAAGACTGAAGTGCTGTCCGTGTCTCTACTAGAATTTCTAGAAAAAGAAGGTATTAATTTTTGAAGACTGCAGAGGGCAGTCCTACGACAATGCCAGTAAATATGTCCTGTTGCTACACAGGAAACGCAGACCAGACTTAAAAATAAAGAACTCTTCAGCAGTTTTTTATTCCCTGTGCTGCTCACTCACTGAATCTTGTAGAACAGGCTTCTGCCTCTTGCTGTGTGGAAGCTGTTAGTTATTTAGGCTTTATACAGACCTCACACTCCTTTTTTTCTGCCTCAACACGCAGATGAGCAAATCTAATGAAGTCTTTGGTAGGAAAGAAAAGAGCACTAACTGTGAAGTCTCTTTCAGGGCACTCGTTAGTCAGGCAAGAGCTGATGCTACTGAAGCCCTTGTACATGGATACAACTCTATTCAAAATGCCCTCAGTGATATTAAAAGTGACTTGGAGCAAACACCCAAAGCAAGACATGATGCTCGAGTATTAGGAGACAAAATGGATTGTCTTCAAACTGCTTTGATGACTAAGATTTGGATCATAATCCTTATACGGTTCAACAGTACAACCAAAGCTTTCCAAGGTATTGATGTTGATCTGAAAAAGGTGGTGGATTTAATTTATTCTCTGGAAAGGTTTCTTAAATCATTCGAGATAGGTATGAAGAGCTGTAACTGGATGCTAGGAACATCTGTGGCAACACAGACTACAATCAACTACAAGCAAGCAAAGAAAGAGAAATAAGCAATATGATGCAAACCCCCAAAATCAGCCCTCAGAAGAAGTTGTTTCGTCCTCCCAGAGAAAAATTCAGAAACTTTCATTGTCATTTTAGATCAGTTGTGTGTTGCCTTACAACAACGCGGGTAGCATACCAATCAGTGAATGACAAGGTAAAATAATGTGGCTATGAAGATAAAATAGGGAGAAAAATATGTGGCAAGAAACTTGTCAGTGTTACTCTCAACGACTTCAGAAAGTATGTTTACTGAGGAAATTGCGAGTTTGCAGCCTTTGCCAAGCTCAGGTCATGTCTCCCCTCCATCTCAACAGGCAGTTTACTACATGAATGAAGGACTTGCTGTTTCCCTTTTTCCAGGTGTTAATATAGCCCCTAGAATATATTTGAGCATGATGATCACTAGTTGTTCTGGAGAAAGGTCGCTCAACAAATTAGCACTGATAAAGAATTATCTGAGAACGACAATGACCCATGAAAGACTAACTGCTCTGTGCCTACTGGATGTTGAGAGCAGTGTCCTCATGAAGATACAGTTTGACAAGATCTGGCAGATGCTAAGTGTAGAAAGAAAGGCTTTTTGTAGATGTGGAAAATAAATTCCCATAATTATACTGTATATTTTTTTATAATGTAAATATACATGATTAATGCATTACTGTTGTTCTAAATTGTATTTTGAATAGAGCCAACAGGGTTCCTCTGCGCCTGTGCGGATGTGCGTCGGAAGAGGTCCAGTCAGGGCATCAGGGAGCGGGAGTGTTTTGAATTGAGTGAAGAGGCTGGGAAAGCATGGGACCAGGAAGTTGGTATTCACGGCGGCCTAAGGATTAACATAGGCCTCACTTCATAATAGGAAGAGTCGTAACTGTTCCTGGTGATGAGTGAGGGAACGTGATTTATGGGACCACCGTAATAAAGTGATAAAATTAGTGAATAATGGTGGGACCGGCAGTGACTGGTGCGCCGCCATGGAGTGTGCCCAGGGGAAAATACCTGTGATTTAATCATCACTCATCGGTCTCAGATCTTAATGGAGTGACCTCTAATGTGTATAATAATTATGAGACATTAAATCGTCTTCTGAATTGTAATGTAAACAATGATAATAACACTAAGTTAAGAGAATGCATGAAGTGAAATAAGTCGCCTTGCTCCGAGTGAACACGTTAACCCTTTGTTTTTTCCTGTCCCGAGGATAGTGAAGTTTTTATGGAGTCACGACTTCTAAACCGGGACAAACCAACGGAAAACCTCATCCTGCGGAATAAAAACCGTGTCGGTGTAGCAGGACATCGAAATGAGAGGGTGAATGGAGGAAATAAGGAGTATCAATCACCCACAGTTAAGTAACCCTTCTAGTTATAGCGGGACTGATACTGCCAGTTAGGTATGTTGTAATTGATAGGTTATGGGTAATCCAGCTACACAAGTGACCACCAGAGAATATCGGTAAGTGGTGGGATTATGTACAAGTGTTTTTTCCTTGATGGATATATCCATGTGAAACCCTTTACCCCCCCCCCCCCCTTCTTTCCCTTTAAACTAATAAAATCTATACAGTCCACAATTAATTAGTAGCTCCGTACTTGTGGGTGCTGTCCAATTTATACTGGTCTCAGATAGATATGGAAAAGATTGTGAGTGTCGAAGGGACCACCTACAGTGACCAGGGGTGGTTTAGTTTTCTCACATGTCTACACGGGATGACTATGGTAAACAATATAGTTGCTGTCTCGCAATGAGATTACTTGTATGCACATAATGTTGAGGTACATACAGGCAACACCCCTATAAAATTTTCCATATCTGCCCTTTGGTCCTTCCTGAACCGGATGCAATCAGTGAAAAATTAATTGAATTAATTGCTTTATAATTAAGTGACTGATTGAAGGAAGTGGGTATAGGGTACACAAATTTAATCGATCGTGTGGTGGATGATAATTAGCCTAATTAATTGCTAGCACATGTGTGGCTAGGATTTATACAAGAGTAAAGTGCAAGAATTACTCTTATAAGGCCCCACTTAAGTTGCATAATCAGTGATTAATAATTCTCTAACCATGGCGGGTCTGATGGAGGTTTAAATTTGGGTGACAATTCGTGGATTTTAGAGTAATGAAAGCATCATTACAGGGTAAAAAGGCCATTTGACGAAGGTAAAACAAGTGCTTGGATTTAATGAATCGAGAAACCGTGAACCCTAATGAATTAAAGTTATATTTAGATGCTTTAGAGAGTAGATATTGAGTGTACAAATGTGGGTTTTAAAAACTGTGAAAAGATCTGCTGGGGAATTTGCAGATGGAATGGAAATGAATGTTTTAATTAATCAACATTCGAATTGGAAGAAAAACTGTCTTGTAAAAGTAAGGCTTTGAATAAATTAAAGGGGGTAAGCCAGGCAGTTGATCAACCTATTAATGCAAAGGGTGTTTGCCGAAACCTCCAGAGTACGGTCTGGAGGAAATCAGACTAGGTCGGCAAGAATTAATTGTTCAACTGCAGACCAGTCAGCCAAACAGTTCTAATATATAACACATAATGACTCTGAAGTATCTGTCAAGTCTCAAAAGGGAAAAATAATCCCAGTGGAATAATCATAATTAAGAGTTAAATAGGCACATATCAAGTGACAGGGAATCAGTAATAGTGGTTCCTCACATCAAGGTAAAAAGGAATAAGTACCTCAGTAAGGTTAGCCATTAATAAGAGGTCAGGCAAGGAAAAGAGAGACTGTCTCTTCTGCCAGGGTACCATTCACTAAAAATGTAATGCCTATAATCTGGGATATTAAATGGAAAGAATGAAAGAACTTGACAGATTTATCAGATGTCTAGACGATCATTATGTAAAGGATTTTCATACCAAATTTAACAGATGCTATCAATGCAAAAAGGGAAGGCACCATACAGTTATGTACAAGGTTTATGTGAGTCTTATAAAATGGTGAATAATGATAATGTTAAAAACCCTGGCACTACCAGTGACTGATGTAAAGGTTGCAGTTAATGGCAATAATGATGGCCTAGCTGAGGAGCCTGCCGGCGTTGGATTAATAATTCAGGATAAAGGTAAAATCCAAAACCATGCAGCGTCACTCTCCTCAACACTGTTACGGGCCATGTAATATATGGCAGACTACCGCTTAGTAATAATGACTAGAGGAAGTAGTAAGTACAGTCATGGTGTCTTACTCATAAAAGGTCAACCCAGTACGAGTATTCTTCTATCGAGAATGATTTGAACCAGTCTAATCTGTGGGAGCTGGACAGCATAAAGGGAAATTTAAAATAAATGAGGAAAGTTCAAATGATTCCATTACTCAGGAACAATACCTGAAAGATATTAAATGTAAATCTGGACATTACTGGGTGTGACTTCCGTGGAAGCTCGACCGTCCAGAATTACCTACTAATTATAGGATGGCATATGGACAGTTAAAGGGCCCAGCTCTACGAACTGAGCAAGACACCAGAATTGATGACTGCTTACAATGGTATAATTAATAAACAGTTAAATAATAAATTGTTCCTACTTCAGGCGACGATAAATGCACACCTTAAGTGAGCGAAGTAATTAGGTAAATAATCTTATGTGGACAATTTCCGGGTGTGACGTCAACTGAAGAGGAACTAATGAGGATATATGAAGGGGTTAATGAAATAATGCAAGGTGCAAGAATGCCCCTGAGGGAATGGAACAGTAATTAGTCCATTTTGAGGGATCAATAAATATAGATGGCCATGGAGTTGGTGCCTATATGCAGTAATGTGCTGGGGCTGACTTGGGATACTGAGAGAGAATTGTTATTGTTAAAGTCTCATAATTCCAGTATGCCCAATAAATTAACCCAGAGAGCATAGGCTTAGTGTCACACCTTACAATAAGAGGGAAAATGTTAATACCAGAAGCATGGAAGCTTGAGTGTGCTTTGGATGGAGCCCTACCTGAGGAGTTAACAGGTGGAAAGAATTAATGAGTGATTATGTAAATACCAATGTTGGAGCTCCCAAGCCAGGTGGCCAGTGAAGATGGGAAAATTGTACTCCACATTATTTAAGTCGTCTAGCAACGACCTCCGCCCGGCTGCAGTGTGGAAAATAAATTCCCATAATTATACTGCATATTTTTTTATAATGTAAATATACATGATTAATGCATTACTGTTGTTCTAAATTGTATTTTGAATATAACCAACAGGATTCCTCTGCGCCTGCGCGGATGTGCAGCGGAAGAGGTCGAGTCGAGGCATCAGGGAGCGGGAGTGTTTTGAATTGAGTGAAGAGGCTGGGAAAGCATGGGACCAGCAGACTGATACTTACCAGTTAGGTATGTTGTAATTGGATAGGTTATGGGTGGTCCAGCTACATCAAGTGACCACCAGAGAATATCTGGTAAGTGGTGGGATTATGTACAAGTGTTTTTCCTTGATGGATATATCCATGTGTAACCTACCCCCCCCCCCTTCATTCAGTTAAACTAATATAATCTATACAGTCCACAATTAATTAGTACTCCCCTACTTGTGGGTGCTATCCAATTTATACGGTCTCAGATAGAAATGGATAAGATTGTAAGTGTCGAAGGGGGCCCCCTGCAGTGACCAGGGGGTGTTTAGTTTTCCACATGTCTACACAGGATGACTATGGTAAACAATATGTTTTTTTTGGGTC
>NW_026470144.1:0-12449 GCF_026875155.1 Cherax quadricarinatus | reverse complement strand
TGCTTTACCTACATTTTTAAACTCAACTTTAAACCCCTCCTTCAGAGTGCAGGCACTGTACTTCCCATCTCCTGGACTCAAGTCCGGCCTGCCGGTTTCCCTAAACCCCCTTTTCATAAAATGTTACTTTGCTCACACCCAACAGCACGTCTATTAAAAACCATTGTCTCCATTCACTCTTCAAACACCTAACCATGCCTCGGAAGTCCAAGCCCTTGCACACAAACCTCCTTTACCCCCTCTCTCAACCCCCTCGCCGACCCTACCCCGCCCCCCACTACAGACTGATACACTCATGAAGTCATTCATATATATATATATATAATATATTATTATATATATATATAAAATATATAATTATTAATATATATATATAATATATATGCCATAATGTGAGTATTCACGAAAGCGCTTGGAATTTCTCTATTTTTTCGAGTGGTTTTTTGATATATATATATATAATATATATATATATATATATATATTATATATATATTATATATATATATGCACATGCGTGCCGTAAAGTGTGACATAAGTGTAAGTAGAAGTGGCAAGATATCCCTGTTATCCAGCATGTTTATGAGACAGAAAAAGACACCAGCAATCCTACCATCAGTAAAACAGTTTACAGGTTTCTGTTCCAAACAGTCATCTGGCAGGACGGTAGTACTTCCCTGGGGGGTTTTACTGTCTACCACCCAAACTCGGACATGTAGAGAGAATGGAACGAAACAGAATGACTTCAAGAGTGTGTCAATCTGTAGTGGAAGGAAGGTGGGGTAGGGGTCAGCCTAGGAAAGGTTGGAGGGAGGGGGTAAAGGAGGTTTTTGTTTGCGAGGGGACTTTGATTTCCAGAAATCATGTGTGAGCATATTTGATGGGAGTGAAATGGAGACAAATAATTTATAATAATTGACGTGCTTTTGGGAGTGTGAGCAAAGTAACATTTATGAAGGGATTCAGGAAACCAGCAGCCAGACTTGAGTCCTGGAGATGGGAAGTACAGTGCCTGCACTCTGAAGGAGGGGTTGTTAATGTTGCATTTTTTTATAAACTGTAGTGTAAAGCACCCCTCTGGCAAGACAGAATGAAGAGAATAATTGTGAAAGTTTTTCTTTTTCGGGAAAACCCTGCCTTGGTGGGAATCGCTAGTGGTTAGTAATAATAATAAAAAAAACCTTTCTAAACATCAGCTTCCTTGATTTTTTTCTTTCTTTCCCAGGATAAAAACGATGCCTCGACTTGTGTTTCCCATACCTCCTGGCAAGCTCAACAAATTTCACACTCCTCTAATACCTCTGTAATATTTCCCTCTTCACATCTATGGTTTTTCCCTCACTTTCTTTCCCATAGGGTACCACTAGCAAGTTTCTTTGGGCCCATGGTAGCTTATTTCATAGTCCCACAAGCACTGAACACAATGAATTAATCGTAAAATGTTTGAATGAGAGAACAGGTTAGTGTTCACTCAAGCATCAACAAAGCCAGACTGGCTCACGGTGCCTGTGAGGGGACGTGGACAGTGGGTTGGCAGACAGGTCCAATACCCAGCAGTTTGAAAATAGGGGCAAGTTCAATAATAGGGACAAAGTTGGTTTGAAAAAGGCGGTCATTTTTTGTAGTGTTCGATAAGCGATACGTTCGAAATTTGAGATTCCACTGTATTTACAGTAATGTGTTGCAGTGCAAAGAGAGCCACTATCATGTCTAGGCATTTTGGGCAGACTTAATTTAATGGCTTGCAGACTACTTAATACTTAAGAAATTTATCATAGTTTAAGTTGTACAATAGTTTCAATAGTGCAATTATTATAATTATACAATTGTATGAATAAGAGCAAATCTTCCATTTTTTGTGTGAATAAAAATTTGAAATGAAAAGCAAGCATAATATAAGAAGTTCCTGGAGAGGTGACTAATGAACAGAGAAAATGTTATTTTAGTGTCAGGAATATCTTCATTATTTATTCTGGACCCTATTTTGAAAACGGTCTCTTGAATTTTGTGTGAAATTGGAAAAATTAGTATTTTCTGATCACTTTACTGAGTAGTTGAAATACATAAATGGGCAGTTTCTTGTACCCCTTTTTGATACAATGAAAGGAGTTCTAATGTCATAGCTATGAGTTTGGCCGACTGGAACACTGGAATTGGCCCAAATTAGGGCAGAAAAGAGGCAAAATCACCGATAAGCAAATATAGCATGACTACTAAATTTGTGAGAGTGTAATTCCAAAAGTTTCCATCAAATTTTGTGCTTTTGGGTCACACCTTTCCTAACTCTACCTTTTGCACACTCTTACAACACACTAGTCTCTGACCTTTGTATATACCTTCTTTAGCACAATTCACCCTGCAGTGCTTTATAACCTTTCAGGTTTAGCACCTTGATTTTTATTATTGCTTCTCCTCACTCAACAACAGAGTTCCATTCCTTAGACCACGACAGTATACAAATTTATCACTATGTGAGGAGCATAATATAATGATAGTGGGTTTGTGTCAACCATCTTTGGTATTGTTGTAATGTCACCTTTGCTCCATTTATTACATTTCTGTTATATTTTTAAATGTTTAATATAGTAGGGGAAACTGTATATGTAATAAGCAGAATACAGGAAATCAGCTCTAATATACATTATTTAGGTATGCAAACTGGTCAGAGAGCCCATCGTAAGTCTGAGGTGTCGGTAAACGAGTGTGTCGCTACATGAGGAGAGGCTGTATTAACCCTTTTAGGGTCAAGAGGCCCTCTCCTAAACTTGTTCTCAGGGTCAAAAATTTTTCAGAAAAAAAAATATTTTTTCTTATAAATGATAATCTTTTCCCAATCATAATGACACCAAAAGTATGAAATTTGATGGAAAACTTACGGAATTATGCTCTTGCGAAGTTAGCAGTATTGGCTATGTTTATGCATCGACGATTTCACCCATTTTGAGCCCTATTTTCGGCCAATTTGTGTGTACTAGTCAACAAAACTCATATTTATTTCAATGGAAATTGATTTTTTCTATCGAATGATTACAAGAAACCACCCATTTAGCTATTTCAATTATCCAATAAAGTGGTCAGAATTTAGCAAGTTTGCCAATTTCACACAAATTTCACACAAAGATGCCATTTTCCAAATAGGGTCCAGAATAAACAAGAAAGACATTCTTGGCACTAAAATAGCAAGTTCTCTGTTCGTTAGTCACATCTCCAGGCCACTCATATATTTTTTTTGCTTTCCACTTTGGATTTTTATTCTTAAAAAAATAGAAGATTAACTGTTAAGCATACTACTGCATTTGCATAAAAATAGTATAAATAATATTAGCGCATTTGTGAAAGAATATTAGAGTCACCAGTTGACGTGTATTGGATGCTTGGCATGATTTGTTTACTTTTGAACTTTGGTAAAAATCAAAGATTTCTGCTGCTTTGAGCTCAGTTTCAATGTACTTTTCATTGTGAAACCAATCTAATTGATCTCAATTTCTGTAATGTCTTCCATTTTATAAAATGAGACCAGGAAAACTAGAATACAATCATAAATACCATATGAAAATACAGTGCTAAGTGGCTGTTTTTTAATCCAAAAACCTAAAGTTTTTTTCTCGTTATCACAGTGTGCTGCAGAGTTTCTTTTATACTGTGCACACGACCACATAACCCATTCTTTCATATGTAGGCCTACCAGCTTTCTCTCGCTAGATTTGAAGGTGCTAGAATTTAGGTGTTCTAGTACATCAATAACCCTGGTGCATAAGCTGTACTAGTACGTCAAAAACAATGGAAGGGTTAATATTATTATACTCCAAGAATATAATAAAATTTAAAGATGTTTGTGTTGAAGTCAAATTGTTTACTCTATTATTAAACATAATTATTATGTTCAACTTTTGATTAATCTTGAAGATCTTCACAGATAAATATTTAATTCTTTCAGGGTCACCAGGCCCTTGCGCGGACTTGTTCTCAGGGTTGCCAAAATTAAAAAAAAAAAAAAAATTCTTATGAAAATATAGAGAATCTTTTCTCGATCATAATGACACCAAAAGTATGAAATTTGATGGAAAACTTACTGAATTATGCTCTTGTGAAGTTAGTGGTCTCGACGATGTTTACACATTGGCGACTATTGAGCCCTATTTTCGGCCAATTCCAGTATACTAGTCGACAAAAATCATAACTCTTTTGCTAAAACTCCATTTTTTTTAACGAATGAGTACAAGAAACCACCCATTTACCGATTTCAACTATCCAATAAAGTGGTCAGAATTTATAATGTTGCCAATTTCACACAAATTTCAAAAGATGGCAATTTCCAAATAGGATCCAGAATAAACAAGAAAGACATTCCTGGCACTAAAATTATATTTCCTCTGTTCTTTTAGTGTTACAAAAAATGCGATTTCTAAATAGAGCTTAGAGATCTCCAGTGAATACTAGAAAGGACTGCCCTTCTAACATTCACCCGTTACAAGTAGTCAGTATCCGGGTCCAATTATCCAAGGGAATTCAATAAGAATTATTAGTGCTTCAGGATTACAACTGGTGGGCTACTAACTAAAGAAATTAAAATTTAATAAATTTATTAACAATAATAATGTCTAGGAGTATATTATCAAATTAAATAAATTAATCACAGTAATCAAAATAATAATAATCACTTCTCTCGTGCTGAAGGCACATATCACATTTATACGTCTTAAGTACTGTCTGGTATATTGTTAACATTTAATAACCTAATACATATATATACAAATAAGTTTGGGGTGTATGTGTGCAAGTCTCTAAGTAGTTCGCTGTCTCATGACTCGATTAACTTAAACCAGTGACTGAGAAACTCCTCACATAAACTAACTTTCTTGACCACCTGGCCCAAACAGAACACTAGCTTGAACAATAAAATGACTGCTAAGCCCAATAGCTATATAACAAGCAACTGTGACACAGAAACAGGACCAAGGAGATGATATAAAGACACTAAGTTAGGACCATCTGCAGATCCTCCACAAAAGTCACAAAACTCCCATACTACTGAATCTAAGTTCAGCATAAAAAAATCCCCGACTGTGACGTACACAGATACCATACAAATTAGGTCAGAAGCTCAGCTCAGGACCTGAGTTGCTCAGAGTGTCTATGCAGCACACAACCTCAGTCGAATATCACTAAGTCTAGACAATGTTCTGTTAAAAGAGTTCTACAAACCAACAAGAAAGCTACAGAGACGATCTCCCAAAAAGGGCCAATAAGGAAGAGTTAGGCACGTCTTGTCAAAATAACGTCCAACCACCAAGAGAGTCTAGCCCAGACTGACTACTTCAGGCGAGGTGTGAACACCCCCCCCTCGATCACGTGATAGCTCCGTGACAGTTGCTGCCCAGCAAAACAGAAGCTGGCAGAGTAACGAGCCATGAGAGATAATTACAGTAGGTAGACAATCAAGACTGAACTATGAGCAAAATAAAAATAATATAAAGAATGTTACATCCTACCTAACAAAAGTAACTAAGTCAAATAATAATATAAAGCAAAATTTTTTACATTTAGCTATTATTGCAAATATAAACATAAAATTATATAAAAGGTAAAAATAGATTATATACATTGTGACCCATTCAGGGGTTGCAACAATTTGTCATGTCCCCCTCCCCTCTTACATTCTTTTTTCTTTCCACATTGAATTTTTATTCTCACAAAAAATAGAAGATTTACTGTTATGTAGACTGCTACATTAGTGTAGAAAATGGTATAAATAATATCAGTGAACTTGCTATCCATTGCTATCCAAAATCTTTGAGAAACTCGTGGGACAAAGACTGTATTCATTTTAAACGGCTCAAACAAACTCAACCCCTGCCAGTTTGGATTCAGGAAAAATAAAAGCACTAATGATGCAATCATAAAAATGCTAGATCTGCTTTACACAGCATTTGGGAAAAAAAGGAATATCCACTAGGAATTTTTTTTGACCTAAGAAAAGCTTTTGCACAGGGAAAACCCCCATATCCTACTCCACAAACTTGACCACTAGGTATAAGAGGCCATGCCTTGCTTATTTCAAATCTTACATTACTAATAGGTACAGTACATCACCATTAAAGACACAGCACAGCAACACGGCCACTTGATACTGAGTTCCGCAGGAAGTGTCCTTGGTCCCCTGCCTTCCTCAAAATACATCAATGACCTTCCAAACGTACCCCAAAACCTGAAACCCATTCTCTTTGCTGATGGAACCCCGACTTATGTCATCTCTCACCCTAATCTTGCCCCCCTCACACCATTGTGAATGAGGAGCTGATTAAAATATCGACTTGGATGACAGCCAATAAACTTACACTTAACACTGACAAAACTTACTATATTATGTTTGGTAGCAGAGCAGGAGATGCACAAATTAACATTAAGATTGACACACTCTAATTACCAGAAATAATGGGGGAAAATTCCAAGGCTTATACCTTGACAACAACCTGAATTTCAGCACCCAAATCCACATATAGCCAAAAAATATCCAAAACGGTTGGGATCCTCTCCCAAAATACGATACTACGTGCCGCAAAATGCCCTTCTCACACTATACCACTCACTTATTTATCCATACCTCACCTATGCTTTTGTGCTTGGGATCAACTGCACAACACACCTAAAGCCAATAATAACCCAACAAAAAGCTGCAGTAAGAATAATCACTAACTCCCATCCCTGGCAGCACACCCCCCCCCACTCTTCAAAGATCTAAACTTACTCCCAGTTCAGTACATCCACACTTACTACTGTGCAATCTATATCTACAGGGGCCTTTAAAATCTAATATCAACCTTGACCTAAAAGCTTCTTTATAGTTGTGACAGAACCCACAGGCATAACACCAACACAAACATCCCCTACGACATTCCCCGTGGGCTGACTAAACCTTTACAAAAATTCAATGTATGTCAAGGGCCCCAAAAACTGGAATACCCTACCTGAGAACTCTAGAACTGCAGACACATTCCATCACCTTCAAAAACTACCATTAGAAAACATCTTACTCCCCGATACACCCCCTCAACAAAAATACACAATACCACCTGGTGGTTCACACTTAACTCGCTCACTCATTGACCATAAACCAGAAATAATAATCTCAGTCTTAAAAAAATGAATCCTATGATACTCCAATACTGAAACTATATACTGTGCCAAAACAAAAGCATTCACATTGCTAAACTCATAAACTAGTATTTAGTCACTTAGCCATAAGACCAACTTACCTCATAATTTGTAATATTTTACAATTAAGAATAAAACTAAGTATGCCCGAAATGCCTACCATGCTAAGCGTTCTAGTGTACACTCTGTAATCACAATTTTACTACTGTAAACCAAACAATAACCAAATTTCTGTAAAAATCAGCATTGTAATTTCCTTATAGAGAATAAACTTTGAATTGAATTGAATTGAAAAGAACCATCAGACTCACCATTTTACATGTATTGGACACTTGGCATGATTTGTTTACTTTTGAACTTTGGCAAAAATCAAAGATTTCTGCTACTTTGACTCAACAAATAACAAAAAAGGCACAATACCATGACTGGAACAATACACAAATAACCCCACGTAGAAGAGGGGGAGCTAACGACAATATTTTGGTCCGACTTGGACCATTTCAAGGTACTTTTCATTGTAAAAAACCCGTCAAAATCATCTCAATTTCTTAATATGTTTTTCCGTTCTATAAAATGAGACCAGGAAAACTAGATACCATCATAAATAAACCCTACAAAAATACAGTGCAAAGCAGCTGTTTTAAACCAAAAACACTGTGAAAGTTTTTTTTCCTTTACTCACTGTTGGGGGACTTAGTGGGGTGGAGTGACTTTCATTATTTTTTTTTTCTTTAAATACCAGACGTATACTGTGAATTTCATATATCCTGTATTACCAAGGGGGTCGCAATATACACATGAGAAGCAATTATTACTACAGAAAAAGCTCCTTCCTCCAAAATTTCCACAGTCAACTATAGTGATAATATAGCATTTATTGTGGTGGAGATGAAAAAAACTAGAAAAGCTAGATACAGCGATTGATAAACAAGGGTTGAGGCTTGAACCGTTTGTCATTGTAGGAGCTGCCAGAAACACCGGTTCTTCAACACCCCAAAGTTATACTTTTGTATCAAACAAATCACATATTACTCGGGTAGGAAATTTCAAGTAATCCTTCATGTGTTAGCCCAAATCACTGACCAGTATGGTAGAACTTCAAAAGTTAGGTTCCCAAAGGGCATATAGGGTTTTTTAAATAAAGTACCCCCATCAAATCAAGACTGGTTTCCGAAACCCTAAAATGGGTTCCCGAAAACCTTGGAAATGGTGTTCCGCCCGGATTCCAAAACAATTTAAAACAGATTAAACGGAATGTTTTTGTATCCCTTAAACACAAAATAAATTATAAAGGGGAAACACAAAACTGTTCAAAAAACCTGAAGTTAAAAAAGGAAATAAAATGGGGTAGGAACTTCCATTTAAGAGTTATTAAAGGGTGAGATATTCCTGGAGGTTTGGGGTATAGTTACAGTAAATAACCATTCCAAATAATTGAAGCTGGAGGGGCTGCCTAACAAACAAATGGGCTTCCCTGGGGAATAAATTGTATTTTTGGGAAATTGGTGAACGTTTTCCTTGTGGGGGAAAATCCAAGGGAATACTAAAAAGATTAAAGGGGCAGGGAGATAGTGGGGTTATCAAATAGGTAAACCCAATAATAAACTGTGGAAATACAAACAAGGGTATTAAAAGAGGATAACATCAAAGCTGCCTTCATAGAAAACCTGGAAGCTTTCTACAACAGATGGGAACATAAAAAGTCTGGGCTGAATGGTACTGCCCTTGATACTGGCCATGTAGTCAGAAAACTGTAAGGCTGGAGATGATGTCCTGGTAGTCAGTAAATGTGGGGCTGATAGTGCTGTCCTGGGAGACAGTAATAGTGAAGCTGGAGGTGCTGTCCTGGGAGACAGTAATGGTGAAGCTGGAGGTGCTGTCCTGGGAGACAGTAATGGGGAAGCTGGAGATGCTGTCCTGGGAGACAGTAATGGGGAAGCTGGAGGTGCTGTCCTGGGAGACAGTAATGGTGAAGCTGGAGATTTTGTCCAGGTAGTCGGGAATTATATGCAGGAAGGAATACATATAAATGACCTTATAGGGGACAGGAGCCATAGTGGGGAAACAAGTGTAGTCAAAGATAAGATAAAACCAATATTCCAAACTAGAAATTCCACAGGAAATAGCAAACAAGAGGACTCCACTAGCAATAGAGAGGATATATTACCAAAAACAACTGGTGGGAGCTCCATTGTTGGTGCTAGGGAGGATAGGAATAAGACAGGGAAACATGCGCCAACAGGGAATACAGTCACAGAAACCCAAGGCAAACAGAAACCAAGCCTGTGCACATACTATGCACTTTGTATCTGCAGACATGGGAAATCTGGAAAAACAGATGGGACGTGCAACTATGACCACCCTAGAAAATGCCACGCCCATATGACAACAGGAAAATGCAAAACTCCCTTCCTGTAAGCTATTTCACCCTGAAATGTGTACCTCTTCAGTACAGGAAAGACTGTGCTATAACTTAAATTGCCAGGCACACCATCTAAATGGGACAAAAAGATACAAAACATCCAGGCCATGGGAAAACCTGGGTAGCCACAGCCACTCAAGAGGGAGAGGATTTTTAGTGCCAGGAAGGAAAAAAACTGGCAGGAAATGGTTCCTGGAGTGGAACCACAGTCGATGGCCTCCACTCCAAAACAACAGATACAGATACTAATGCCGGAAAAAAAATCCCCCCAGTACCAACAATACCATCAGGCTGATGACATTCTTCTTTGCAAATATACAGGGTCTAAAGCCAGCAACAAACAACAAAATACCTTTCATCCGTGGACTGCTTGCAGAGGCAAAGGCAATGTTCATGGCTTTCACTGAGACCCACATAAAGGATCACTTGGACAATGAAATATGGATCCCAGGTTACAACCTGTACAGATGTGACAGAGTGAACAGGCAAAAGGGGGGGGGTTGGCCTGTACATTGCAGAGTCACTTGTTTGCACAGAACTGCTTAATGCCTCAAATGATGTAGTGGAAGTTTTAGCAGTAAAGATCGAGAACCAAAACCTAGTCATTGTGGTAGTCTACAAGCCTCCGGGGGCTCTGGTGGCCTGGTGGTTAACGCTCTCGCTTCACACGGTGAGGGCCTGGGTTCCCAGCCAGAGTAGAAACATTGGACGTGTTTCTTTCCACCTGTTGTCTATGTTCCCCATCAGTAAAATGGGTACCTGGGTGTTAGTCGACTGGTGTGGGTCGCATCCTGGGACACTGACCTAAGGAGGCCTGGTCACAGACCGGGCCGCGGGGGCGTTGACCCCCGGAACTCTCTCCAGGTAAACTCCAGGTAATGGAACATCCCAGCAATTCCAGGAACAGCTGTTAAAAATTGACCACTGTCTGGAAAATCTTCCAGCTCCTGCATCCAACATCTTGCTCCTGGGAGATTTCAACTTAAGGCACCTAAAATGGAGGAATATAGCAAATAATATTGTTGCAGTAATAACACCAGGAGGCAGCTCTGATGAAAACTCACAATCACACGAGCTTTTAAATCTCTGCACAAAATTCAATTTAAACCAGCAAATAATAGAGCCTACTAGACTGGAGAATACACTAGACCTCATCTTCACTAACAATGATGATCTGATAAGTAATGTCACCATATCAAAAACAATATACTCAGATCACAACATAATTGAGGTTCAGACATGTATGCACGGAGCCCCAGACCGACATAATGAGACTAGTCACGAGGGAGCATTCACAAAATTCAACTTCAATAACAAAAACATAAAGTGGGACCGAGTAAACCAAGTCCTAACCGATATAAGCTGGGAAGATATACTAAGCAACACAGACCCCAACTTATGCCTAGAACAGATTAACTCGGTGGAACTCGATGTATGCACAAGGCTTATTCCTCTAAGAAAAAGGAGGAGTAGATGTAAAATAGAAAGAGACAGGCACTCCCTTTACAGGCGACAGAAAAGAATAACAGAGCGGCTAAAAGAGGTCAATATATCTGAAATGCGTACGGAGACACTGGTCAGAGAAATAGCAAGCATCGAACTTAAGCTAAAGGAATCTTATAGGAGTCAGGAATCGCGGGAAGAACTAAAAGCCATAAATGAAATCGAAAGAAACCCAAAGTATTTCTTCTCCTATGCCAAATCAAAGTCGAGAACAACGTCCAGTATTAGGCCCCTACTTAAGCAAGATGGGTCCTACACAGATGACAGCAAGGAAATGAGTGAGCTACTCAAGACCCAATATGACTCAGTTTTTAGCAAGCCGCTAACCAGACTGAGAGTCGAAGATCAAAATGAATTTTTTATGAGAGAGCCACAAAATTTGGTTAACACAAGCCTATCCGATGTTATCCTGATGCTAAATGACTTCGAACAGGCGATAAATGACATGCCCATGCACTCTGCCCCAGGGCCAGACTCATGGAACTTCGTGTTCATCAAGAACTGCAAGAAGCCCCTAGCACGAGCCTTTTCCATCCTATGGAGAGGGAGCATGGACACGGGGGTCATCCCACAGTTACTAAAAACAACAGACATAGCCCCACTCCACAAAGGAGGCAGTAAAGCAACAGCAAAGAACTACAGACCGATAGCACTAACATCCCATATCATAAAAATCTTTCAAAGGGTCCTAAGAAGCAAGATCACCACCCATCTAGAAACCCATCAGTTACACAACCCAGGGCAACATGGGTTTAGAACAGGTCGCTCCTGTCTGTCTCAACTATTGGATCACTACGACAAGGTCCTAAATGCACTAGAAGACAAAAAGAATGCAGATGTAATATATACAGACTTTGCAAAAGTCTTCAACAAGTGTGACCATGGCGTAATAGCGCACAAAATGTGTGGTAAAGGAATAACAGGAAAAGTCGGTCGATGGATCTATAATTTCCTCACTAACAGTACACAGAGAGTAGTCGTCAACAGAGTAAAGTCCGAGGCATCTACGGTGAAAAGCTCTGTTCCACAAGGCACAGTACTCGCTCCCATCATGTTCCTCATCCTCACATCCGACATAGACAAGGATGTCAGCCACAGCACCGTGTCTTCCTTTGCAGATGACACCCGAATCTGCATGACAGTGTCTTCCATTGCAGACACTGCAAGGCTCCAGGCGGACATCAACCAAAACTTTCAGTGGGCTGCAGAAAACAATATGAAGTTCAACAAAGAGAAACATCAATTACTCAGATATGGTAAACACGAGGAAATTAAATCTTCATCAGAGTACAAAACAAATTCTGGCCACAAAATAGAGCGAAACACCAACGTCAAAAACCTGGGAGTGATCATGTCGGAGGATCTCACC
>NW_026470143.1:0-12857 GCF_026875155.1 Cherax quadricarinatus | reverse complement strand
ATGAGGATTAAGAATCATTCTCTCAAATGTTTTACACAAGCAGCTAGTAAGAGATATTGGGCGAAATGCATTTTGTTGATTGGGCTTAGGAATTGGAATGATGAGGCTGTTGGTCCAAGATTGAGGGAGCTCCCCAGTTACATAGCTCATGTTATATAATTCAAGTAATGGATTACCTGGTACTCGACACAGCAATCTGAGTATGTTGTAAGTAATACCATCCTCACCAGGCGACGTGGAGTTGCCCTTAGTTAGCGCTGCATCAAGTTCATAATTAGTGAAAGGAATGTTGCAATCATCTGCCTTACTGAGCATAAAGCAAACAAGTCTCTCCCTTACATCATATTTGTCATTTAATTTTGCCTGTGTGGTACTGGGGAGATTGTCATAGCTAGATGTAGCAGCCCAAGCACTGACTAACTCATTCGCCCTATGCAAGGGATGAGGGTGCGCGATCTGCCCAGTTCTGTTACCCTTAATTCTATTTATGTCCCTCCATGCCCGGCTAAGTGGGGTGTGAGCATTAAGACCGTTGACAAATTTTTCCCAGTCGGTTTGCCGCAGCTCTGTCATACGCTCTCTGGCAGCAGCAAGGACAGTTTGGAAGAGCCTCAGCATTCCAGGGGTACGATGTTTTCTATAGGCTAGGCCTAGTCTGCGAGCAGTACGTTTCAGTGTAGGAAGTTTAGAATCATTGTAATAAGTATGGTTTTTGAAAGAGGTATGATTATTATGGAAGTTTGTTGGGTTTAGAGTACCAAGAGGTTGCAGTGGCGGCTCTAAGTAGTTCTGAATACTGCTCACAAGATCATCGTTGAAGGTCTCTACAGAGGAACACTCATAGGAATTATACCAGTCAGTCACATGTGCAACAAAGTCATCATGCTGATCTGTGGGAACATTAAAACGTTTCCGTTTGAATATTCCCACCAGGAAGGATAGTATTACCAATATCTAGAGAGGTTAGCCTAGGGAAATGATCAGACGCTATATCTGTTACAATGGAAGACTCACAGCTGGCAGAAGTAATGTTGAAGCCCAGGCACAGATCAAGGACGCCTCCATAGATATGTGTGGGTTCAAGGTCACCTACAATTTGGACATTATCATGACTGTTTAAGAGTGACAACAGTTGATTGCCATTACGATTACCAAACTGTGAGTTTCCAATGCTTTTGTGTCTCGCATTGTAATCGCCAATAATAAGAGTAGGCTGAGAATGAGCACAAGTTGGGAGCTCCAAGTAATTAAATTTATCAGCAGGAGCATACAAGTTAAATATGTTGAGAGCAGAGTTCCCTATATAAATCCTAACACCGTGATATTGTAGCCCCTCTGTTTTCTTGTGTGCAAGAAGTTGATGGGGAAGTGATTTTTTAATATATAGAACACAAGAGTTAGTAGATTTGAGGTTGTATGCAACAAATGATGGTAATTTAGGGGGTTGGGATTTTTCAGGGACTCTGCACTCTTGTAGACACACAGCATCAATGGGTTCGGTGGTTACTTTATGATGAAGTTCAGGAAGTCTTTTACTAAGTGATGCAATGTTCCAGCTTAATATAGAAAGTTTATACGAGTTTTGATCCATTATAGTAGTCCTGGGATCTTGCCGAGTTTCTCAGCATAATGAAAAAATTGTTCATATAAATAGGAGACCTTATCAATGTCAACAGTGCTACCCTTGTCTATGAGTTTTGTAAGTGCACCTCCAGTTGTAAGGCCTCGTGGGAGTCTTCGTAAACCCAGAGCAAGACGCTGTTTATCGTATCTTGGAGAGGATCTTCACCGTTTTGGATACTTTTTTTGTTATGTGTTGGATATGGGTGCTAAAATTTAGGTTGTTGTCGAGGTATAGGCCAAGGAATTTGCCCTCATTATGTCTGGCAATTAGAGTGTTGTCTATCTTAATGTTAAGTTGCACAACAACTGCTCTGCTACCAAACATAATATAGTAGGTTTTGCCAGTGTTAAGTGTAAGTTTATTGGCTGTCATCCAAGTCGATATTTTGATCAGCTCCTCGTTAACAATGGTGTTGAGGGTGGCAAGATTAGGGTGAGAGATGACATAAGTCGTGCCATCAGGAAAGAGAATGGGTTTCAGGTGTTTGGATATGTTTGGAAGATCATTGATGTAAATGAGGAAGAGCAGGGGTCCAAGGACACTTCCCTGTGGAACTCCAGTATCAAGTGGCAATATTGATGAGGCTGTGTCTTTAATGGTGACATACTGATACCTATTAGAAAGGTAGGATTTAAAATGTGCAAGCGTATGGCCTCTTATACCATAGTGGTCAAGTTTGTGGAGTAGGATGCCGTGGTCTACTGTGTCAAATGCTTTTCGTAGGTCAATAAAAATTCCTAGCGGATATTCCTTATTTTCCAATGCTTTATAAAGCAGGTCTAGCATTTTTACAAATGAATCATTAGTGCTTTTATTTTTCCTGATTCCAAATTGGCAGGGGTTGAGTATGTTTTGTGACGTTATAAATGAATATGGTCTCCTGTGCACGAGTTTCTCGAAGATTTTGGAGAGCAATGGTAAGTTTGATATTGGCCTATAGTTGTTTATGTCTGTAGGGTCACCACCTTTTTGTATTGGTGTAACCCTTGTTGTCTTGAGTAGTGTCGGGAAAATGCTAGTTTCTAGTGGCTTGTTAAAAAGTAATGTAAAAGCATGCGAAAGGACATGGGCCGCTCGCTTGTACAATAATGGTGGGGCGTGAGACAGATTCCCGAGTTATTTATAAGTGACTTTATGATCACGGTGACTTCCGTGGGCTCAGTTGGTACAAGATAGAAGGAATTTGGGAAAATCCCATCTAGGTAGTCCACGACACGAGCATTGGTACGTGGGATTTTACTGGCGAGATTAGATCCTATGTTTGAGAAGAAGTCGTTTATCTTGTTAGCTGTATCGGTGAATTGCTCATTACTCTATAATTTGTTCATGATTGTAGCCATGTATAAACGTAAGTAAACCATTCTACAGAATTCATTACCTTTGTAACTTGTGAGCTCATTACCTTTGTACCTAGTTCAGCTATCAAAACTTTGGGGGCCCAGTCCCTGGACCCATTACGTACCTCTGTAATCTGTAAATACCTTTGTAACTTGTCATGATTGTGACCAGACTTACCTGGAGTTCATTACCTTGTAAATTGTGAGTTCATTACCTTTGTAAATTGTGAGTTCATTACCTTTGTAAATTGTGAGTTCATTACCTTTGTAAATTGTGAGTTCATTACCTCTGTAACTTGCTCAGCTATCAAAACTTTGGAGTCCAGTCCCTGGACCAATTATGTACCTCTGTAATCTTTTGACTACCGCCCACAGGATGGGTATGGGGTGCATAATAAACATATTAAATTAACTAACTAAACTGTATCGGTGGATGCAGTGGTGTTTCAAGAGGCTTAGTTAGACCAATATTCTTGTTTTTTTTTCAGTTTGTGGGTCCCCAGAATCTGGGAAAGTGTTTTCCAGATCTTTTTTATATCTCCTCTTGTGTCAGTGAATCTGCTAGAGTACTTGGAGTTTACCTGGAGAGAGTTCCGGGGGTCAGCGCCCCCGCGGCCCGGTCTGTGACCAGGCCTCCTGGTGGATCAGAGCCTGATCAACCAGGCTGTTACTGCTGGCTGCACGCAAACCAACGTACGAGCCACAGCCCGGCTGATTAGGTGCTTGTCCAGTGCCAGCTTGAAGACTGCCAGGGGTCTGTTGGTAATCCCCCTTATGTATGCTGGGAGGCAGTTGAACAGTCTCGGGCCCCTGACACTTATTGTACGGTCTCTTAACGTGCTAGTGACACCCTTGTTTTTCATTGGGGGGATGTTGCATCGTCTGCCAAGTCTTTTGCTTTCGTAATGAGTGATTTTCGTGTGCAAGTTCGGTACTAGTTGCTCTAGGATTTTCCAGTGTATATAATCATGTATATCTCCCCCTGCATTCCAGAATACAGTTCAGGAACCTCAACCTCCTAAACTGAGGTTTTTTTTAATCTCGTATGCGTGCCGTGAAGTTGTCTGTAACATTTTCTAGGTCACATTTCACCTGCCTTGATAGTGGGCTGTAGTGTGCAGCAAATTCCAGCCTTTGATAGAACCAAGTGACCTGAAGAGTGTCCATCATGCTTGCATACCTATTTTGAAGGTTCCATGATCCATCCTGTCCTTTTTCTAGCAGATGCGATTGTTACAGATTTTTGGTCCTTGAAGTGAGTTCCGCCGACAATGATCACGATTATCCCAGGTCTTTACGTTGGTGTACACTCTATTTTTGGTGCCAGAAATTTTGTTTTTGTACTCTGATGAAGATCAATTTTCCTCGTGTTTACCAATCTGAGTAATTGAAATTTCTCATCGTTGAACTTCATATTGGTTTTCTTTCTGCAGCCCACTGAATGATTAGTGATGTCCGCCTTGAGCCTTGCAGTGTCTGCAATGGAAGACACTGTCATGCAGAGTCGCGTTCATCTTCAAAGGTAAACACTGTGCGTGCTGACATCCGTGTCCTATGTCATATGAGGAATAGAACAAGATGGACGATACTGTGGCCATATGGAACAGACTTTTCACCGGTGCTGCCTCGGACTTTCCTCTGTTTGAACGACTACTCTCTGTATCTGTTAGTGAGGAAATGATAATCCATACGAACCGACATTTCCTGTTATTCCTTTACACGCCATTGTGCGCCTATTACGCCATGGTCCCATCTTGTTCGAAGGCTTATGCAAAGTCTGTATTTATTACATCGTATTCTTTTGTCTTCTAGTGCATCAAAGGACCTTGGTCGTAGTTGATCCAATAGTTGAGACACTAGAGGACGACCTGTTCTAAAACCCCATGTTGCCCTGGTTGTGGTAACAGATGGTTTCTAGATGTGGTGGCGGATCTTGCTTTCTTAGGACAGTGTACAGTTTGTTGGCTTTCTTTATTAATTTGGTGAGAACTGTTGAATATTGTTTAGAATACTTTGTGCATTAAGCCTGTCTACATTGCTTTTCAATATTGTGTTTCTTACAATGGATTTCAGAAAGCTGCTGGTTAGCCATGGGCAACCAAGCCGTTTATTCGGTGATCTATATCATTTTATAACAATGTTTTTTGTTTATAGTCTAAGTATTTTGTTAGAAAAAAAATGTCTGTCCAATCGTCAATAACCATTGGCATTGGAGAATTCTGTATGGCAGACAACAGTCTCCTAGGTCGCGTGAAATTCCTTACTGAGGCCCATCATGGAGTCTAAATGAAACTTGTTTTATTCGTGTGGCTTACTAAAGTTTGTTAAGAGGATGTTGGTAAAGTGGTCCGTTGTGCGGTCTGTGATTATCCCTGATTTAAGGGGGCTATATATTGGCATATTGATCTATTATGGTTGCACTTGTCTTCATCAGCTGGTTGGTTAGTGCTATCTCAGGGGCTAAAGTTAATAAGTTGCCACTATGTTTCCATTAAAATACTCTCAAAGCTCATTTATTTGATACCACTTTATTGTTCACCCACAACTTTTATTAGTCACTTTTATATTATAATTTTTTTTTTTTTTATAAAAAAAAACAATATTATAATTCTAACTAAAGAATTACCTTTAAAGTACTACCTACATCATATTCCCATCCCCATTATTTGATCATCACTTTATTTGTTCACCACACATTATTTTAGTCCCATTTATAGGTCTCCTTAATTTTAGCTTTAAAAAAACTACCTTAGCTCAGTATTTTTTTACAATTTGTTTAAATAATTCAGGTGCTATTTTTTTTTTTTAGCTTACCTGGAGGGTTTACTACCTGGAGAGAGTTCCGGGGGGGTCACGCCCCTCCGCGGCCCGTCTGTGACCAGCGTCCTGTGGATCAGAGCTGATCAACCAGCTGTTGCTGCGGGCTGCATGCAAACCAACGTACGAGCCACAGCCCGCTGATCCGGAACTGACTTTATGCTTGTCCAGTGCCATCTTGAAGACAGCCCGGTGTCTGTTATAATGCCCCCTTATGTTTCTGAGGCATTGAACAGTCTCGGGCCGCCTGACACTTATTGTATGGTCTCTATAACGTGCTAGTGACACCCCTTGCTTTTCATTGGGGGGATGGTGCATCATCTGCCAAGTCTTTTTCTTTCGTAGTGAGTGATTTTCGTGTGCAAGTTCGGTACTATCCCTCTAGATTTTCAGGTGTATATAATCATGTTGCTCTCCCTCCTGCGTTCCAGGGAATACTGGTTTAGGAACCCAGCGCTTCCAATAATTGAGGTGTTTTATCGCCGATATGCTGCAGTGAAAGTTTCTCTGTACATTTTCTAGTCGCAATTTCACTGCCTTTGAAGGGCTGTAGTGTGCAGCAATATTCCGCCTAGAAGCACAAGTGACCTGATAGTGTCATCATGGGCTTGGCCTCCCTATTATGAAGGACTCATTATCCATCCTGTCATTTCTTCTAGCAATGCGATTGAGATAATGTTATGGTCCTTGAAGGTGAGATCCTCCGACATGAATCACTTTCCCTGGTCTTGACGGTTGTGGTTTCGCTCTATTTTGTGGCAAGAAATTGTTTTGTACTCATGAAGATTTTAATTTCCTCATGGTTACCCATACACTGAAGTAATTGAAATTTTCTCATCGTTGAACTTCGTATGTTTTCTGCAGCCCACTGAAAGATTTGGTTGATGTCCGCCTGGAGGCTTTGCAGTGTCTGCAATGGAAGACACGGTCATGCAGATTCGGGTGTCATCTGCAAAAGAAGACACGGTGCTGTGGCTGACATCCTTGTCTATTCGGATAATTAGGATGAGGAACTAGATGGAGCGATACTGTGCCTTGTGCTTTTCAACCGGAGCTGCCTCGGATTTACTCCTGTTGACGACTACTCTCTGTGTTCGGGTTAGTGAGAAATTATAGATCCATCAACTCGACTTTTCCTTTTATTCCTTAGCACGCTATTTTGTGCGCGATGTACCCATGGTCACACTTGCGAAGCATTTGCAAAGTCTGTATATATTAGCATCTGCATATTCTTTTTGTCTTCTAGTGCATTTTAGGTACTTGTCTAGTGATCCAATAGTTTTGATACAGACAGGAGCGACCTGTTCTAAACACATGTTGCCCTGGGGGTTGGTAACGGATGGGTTTCTAGATGGGTGGGGTGATCTTGCTTCTTAGGACCCTTTCAACGATTTTTATGATATGGGAATGTTATTGCTAGTGGTCCTGTAGTTCTTTGCGGTTGCTTTACTGACCTGCCCCGTTGTGAGGTGGGGCTATGGCTGTTTGTTTTAGTAACTGTGGGAAAAACGACCCCCATGCCATGCTCCCTCTCCAAAGGATGGAAAAGGTCGTAAAGGGCTTCTTGCTAGTTTTTCTTGAAGAACCAGAGTCCATGAGTCTGGCCCTGGACATAGAGAGAGAAAGAGAGAGAGAGAGAGAGAGAGAGAAGAGAGAGAGAGAGTGAGAGAGAGAGAGGAAGAGAGAGAGAGAGAGAGAGAGAGACAGACAGACAGACAGACTTACAGCCAGAGAAAGTTCCCAGCAGAGAAATTTGGTGTTTATATGTAGTGATTTTTTTTATTTATGATAATCCCGTAAATTTCTCAAGCTTCACTGAGCTGACCTTTTTTGTGACCTCCACACCTTTCAGTGTGACCTCCACACCTTCTCACCTTGTGACCTTCCACATCTCCACTTTAACTCGACACCTCTCCTTGTGTTCCTGTACCTTGTCTCTACGGCCTCCACACCTCCTCCTCTATCCTTGTGCATCCACGCTCTCAGCTATCCTTGTTTCTGTGGCATTCACACCTCTCTTCTTTATTTAATGTGGGTTTCTTTAATTTTTGTAATGACCTAGTACTTATTTTTTTAAACTTTTTAAATAACTTGTGCTTCAACGCGCCGTGGTTTTCAATTCCTGGTCTTGACACAAAATTCCGAAAAACCTTTTAGGGTGAACCTCACTACTGGCGCAACACCCACAATCACTACTGCAACAACCAAACCAGTACTTTTACGCCTAATCACAATTCCCTACACTCTCCCCCAGTCTGCACCACCCTCACCACTACCGCAAGACTTCTGCTATACTAATGCAACACATATAACACCATTGACTGCATCTAGCTTCAACCAATCCGACTGCAACTCCCACACTTTGCCTGCAACAAACTCCTAACAATAGCATCACTAAAGTCAACACCCTTAGCACTGGTTGCAGACTATTACAACTCAGACAATAGGCTTGCTACACCCGCTGCACTGCTGCAACACAATGTCAACCGGAACTCATCACTGCCCAAGAAAGTTTGATAGTATTGAGAATGTGTTGCTGAGTATACGTTGTAATAAGGTATGTATTGTCGAACAGTACTGCAACAACTCCCTTAACCACGGGTTCAGTAACCGTCAACATTACTGCCAAACATCAAACAATACTGCAACACAAAATCCGAAAACATCAGCACTCAACACTATGCAACAAAACGTACAAAACTACTTTAAACAGAGTCAACATCGCAGCAACACTGAAACTACCTCCAACACTGGTGCAACACCATCATTACTAACAGCAACACAATCAATCACGACTGCACGCCCTCAACACGACCTAAACACCCTTCACAGCGCTGCTGCAATACTCACAACACATGACAACGCCTTAACACACTATAGGTAATCACTTGTGTATGTAAAAAGTGCCATGACATACCTCGCACATGCCTACACACTCACCAAACACACAACACACACAAAAAGCATGTAACAGGCGAATTGTCTATCGGCATGTTCCTTTGAAAGTGGTAACTAGAGACACACGCACACGAAACACGTAACCAGACACAGACCCCACACGTTCACAGCCGTACACAGACTCTGACAAACTTCATCGCCCGAAGAAATGTTGCCATGGTTCTTAAATCTTGAATGGTCGTGGTGTTATTTTCCTGACCCAGCGCCTATTATTCCTCCCTCCTCTCCCTCCTCCTCCTCAAGCCTCAACCGGAACTCCGCTCCTTCTCCTCCACTATTACCCTGCCCTCCTCCTCCATAATGAAGATAAACATCTGTTTATACCACTAGCAAACTCACTAGCCTGCCTACTCACTTTGATTTAGCACTTTTCAGTGAATCATAAGAACATAAGAGAGAAAGAACACTGCAACAGGACACTGGACCACCCTGCAGAGCAGGTCCATTGTCCCCCCCCCCGATTAACCCAATTACCCCCCCCCAGGATAAGCCCTAATGACCACCATCTGGTCCACTTACCACTCAGGAAGGAGCTCAGACCATACCCAGTAGCACAACTAGTCCAGGTCCAACTCACAACCACGCCACACCCACCATTATTTATCTAACCTAGTTGTTAAAACAACACAACGTTGTAGCACTAAATAACTGTTCTCCGGGAGTTGTCCACTCAGCCGACAACGCGATCATCACAATTACTATGCTTTCCTTTTTCCTTCCGAATCGGAATTTTTCAACTGAAAACCATTGTTTGAGTCCAGTTTTGCTGAAATTTTCACACACTCTTTCCATCCCCTTTATTTATTCCTGTTTACCATTATACACCTCGCTCATTTTATTTATATTATTATCACACCGTGCCGATTCCCACCAAGGCATGGTGGCCCGAAAAATACAAACTTTCACCATCATTCAATCACACTGTCTTGCCAAAGGGGTGCTTACACTACAGTTGTTTAAACTGCCACAATAACCCCTCCTCCTTCCAGATGCAGGCACTGTACTTCCCATCTCCAGACTCACTTCCGGCCTGCCGGTTTCCCTGAATCCCTTCATAAAATGTTACTTTGCTCCCGAAACTCCAACAGCACGACAAGGAAAAAAAACTCATTTGTGCTCCATGCTACACATCCTATCAAACACGCTCACGGCAAGCCTGCTGGAAGTCCCAAGCCCCTCGCACAGACAAAACCTCTTACCCCCGTCCCTCCAACCCTTCCCTAGCCGACGCCCTACCCCCCTCCTTCCACTACAGACTGATTCACTCGTGAAGTCATTCGTATCGCTCATTCTCTCTACATGTCCGAACCACCTCCAACAACAACCCTGCCTCAGCCCGCTGACAACAGTTTTTGGTAATCCCACCTCCTCCAAACTTCCAAGCGACAACAATTACTCTGCAGTTTATCACACCTACATTGCCCTCATACATGAAATCTCCACTGCCTCCAGCCTTCGCCCCTCGCGCAACATTCATCACACACGCTCACACCCATATAAGAGCGTTGTAAAACATATACTCTCCATTCTTTCCCCTCTTTTGCCTCCAAGGACAAAGTTCTTTGTCTCCACAGACTCCTAAGTCACCACTCACTCTTTTCCCTCATCAATTCTATGATTCTCCTCATCTTTCATATAGACCTTCCCTGACCACGTTCCACTTCCCAAATAACTGGAATACGTTTCACCTCCTCCATACCTCTTCCCTCCAATCTGATATTCAATCTTCATCCCCTAATCTATTTGTTATCCTCATAACTTATTACTCTTTCCTGTATTCACCTTTAATTTTCTTCTTTGAACACGCTACCAAATTCATCACCAATCTCTGCAACTTCTCTTCAATCTCCCAGAGCACAGTGTCATCGGCTCTTTGCCATGACACTGGACCTCGATCATATCCTCCCTAATTCTACGCCTTTCGAGAAAGTGCAGATTCAGGGCCCTCAGTCATCCTCATAGGGAAGATTTTGATACATGGGATCTTCTTTGTCAACCTCCTCTGTACGTTTTCGAGAGCATTTATATCCATTCTAGAATACGGTGACAGAACTGAGCAGCATAGTCCCCTTAAGAGCCTAACCAAGGATAATAGAGAGTTGAAGAACAACCTGAGGACTTCTATTATTTATACTACTAATATGAAGCAAGAATTCTGTTACTTTATTGCGAACACTAATGCACTGTTGCTGTGGTTTTAAATTACTGCTAACCAGAACTCCTAAATCCTTTTTCGCTATTCAGTAAGTATTAAATCTACATTATTAGTTTATATGTGCATGGTATTTACCTGTCCAAACATATAGAACTTGCATTTGTCTATATTAAACTGCATCTCCACTTCACCGACCATGCATCAGTCTATTCAAATCATCCTGGAGTGCTTTAATGTCTCTTTAGAATGAATTTCACGGCTCTCTTTGGTGTCAACAGCAAATTTGCTATGGTGCTATTTATTCCTCATCTATGTCGTTTAATGTAAATTTGTGATACAACGGCCCAACGACTGACCCCTGAGGAACACCGCTTGTGACGTGCCCCCATTCTGGATTTCTCCCCAGTTTCAGACTCTCTGCTGCTTATTTCTCAGCCATGCCTCTACCCAGGACAAAAAATCGCCCTATTCCGTGTGCCGTAAGTTCCTCAATACCCTCATGTGTGGAACTCTATCGAAAGCCTTACTGAAGTCCATATACACAATATCATATTCATTACCATGATCTACCTCCTCAAATACCTTAGTGAAAAAGTTAGTAAATTCGTAAGACAGGAACGCCCCTTTGTAAAACCATGCTGAGATTCATTAATCAATCAGTACCTATCAAGATGGCTACGAATTGCTTCGGCAATTATTGATTCCATAAATTTTCCCACTATGGAGGTAAGGCTTATTGGTCTATAGTTCGAAGCCAAGGACCTGTCACCTGCCTTGTAAACTGGTATTACATTTACCATTTCCCACTTACCAGGCACTATGCCAGTTTGTAGTGATATGTTAAAAAGATTAGCCAAAGGTATGCTAAATTCCTCTTTACATTCCTTTAACACCCTTGCAAACAGTTCATCAGGGCCTGGGGATTTGTTAGGTTTTAGTTTCTCTATTTGTCTGAGGACCATGTCACTAGTTACTGCAATCGTGCATAGTTTATTATCATCCTGTTCTACATAATCTATTATTTCAGGAATATCGCTAGTATTTTCCTGGTGAAACTGAGAGGAAGTAGGTATTTAGAATTTTACACATATCCTTATCACTGTCAGTGATCTGACCAGAGTTACTCTTAAGTGGGCCAATCTTGTCCCTAATCTTACTTCTGTATACCTGAAAGAACCCTTTTGGGTTAGTCTTTGAATCCCTTGCGACCTTAGCCTCATAGTCCCTTTTTGCTTTTCTTTTTCCTTTCTTTATTTCTCTCCTTAATTGAATATACTGATTTCTTAACTGACCATCCCCTCTTTAAATACGCCTATATATGCCTCTCTTTTGACCAATGAGATGTTTTAATCTATTGTTCATCCATTTGGGATCATTTTTGTTAGATCTAATTTCCCTACTCGGAACAAAAGTTGTCTGGAAAGCTAGAACTATGCTCTGAAAAACGTTATATTGGCAACCAAGATCACCTACCTGACCCATAGTCAGGACATCCCAATTTAGCCCACCCAAGTAATTTTTCAGTCCCATGAAGTCGGCCAAGCGAAAATCTGGGACAGATTTGATTGCAGTTATCTGAGTAATTCATGATATATTAAAACTAAGTGATTTGTGATCACTTTCCCCAAGCTCATCATTAACCTCAAGATTATTAATTAGTGAATCTTTGTTGGCAAGAACCAAGTCAAGCAGATTGTTTCCTCTAGTTGGTTCTGTCACAACCTGTTCTAAAAAGCAATCATGAACCGTATCAAGAAAGTCACTAGACTCAAGATTTCCTGTCATATTGTTCCAATCAATTTGTCTAAAGTTAAAATCTCCCATTATCACAACATTTTCATATCAGGTGCCTTATATTGTATTTTGTTAATGATTAAGGAAAACGCACTGGGAAACGTAGTGTAAATGCCATGGAGAAAATGTGTGCATTTATTTTCTTCTCAATTGTCTTATTTAAAAATTTGTC
>NW_026470141.1:0-12018 GCF_026875155.1 Cherax quadricarinatus | reverse complement strand
GCCCCAAGACGGCAAACTTCCAGAGCGTAATTCCGTAAGTTTTCCATCAAATTTTGTACTTTTGGTGTCGTTACCATCAGGAAAAGATTCTTTTATCATTTCTTTAGAAAAAAAATCTTTTTTTTTTATTTTTCAACATTGAGAGCAAGTTTGTGAGCAGGGGTCTTGACAGTGAAAGGGTTTAAACTACTTAGGCGCTTTACCCATGATGAAGGGGTTTGAGGAAACCCAAACAGTTCGGCTGAGGTTAAAGAGAGGGGCAGGTAGCAAAGTATTTGAACACAAAATTCTATTCACTAGTCAGTGAACATGTTACTTGTGTACAAAGGATGTTGAACACATCCTCATCACCTATGAAACTAGTACACCATACACAGTTTAAGAAGGGTGGGAAATTTTCAGCGCGCTCTCAAGAAAAAATCAAAAAATTATGGAAATTGAGTTATTATATAAAAAAAATGTTTAACTCTTTGGCAACACAATGGTACAAGAATCAATGTTCTAAGACGTTTCTAAAAGAAATTATAGTCATTTATATCGGGTATGGTAACGGAAATTGTAGTTAGCGCGTCTGTTCTCAAACCCATGTTTTTTTTTGAATTTTTTCCTTGTTTTTTATCGCTTTTTCTTTGCATTATTCTTTCTAATATAATAATTGATTATTTAGCATCATAAAAGAGTAGGTGGAGTTAAATCGTAGTGCCAGCCAATCGGGAGCCATCTGAGAACACTCGGCAGTACTCCCCTCCAGATGGTGCCAGGTGAAATCATTTTCATTATTATGCTTATATCAGCTTATTTATCAATTTATACGGCTTATTTATCTATCAGAATTGATCTAATATGATATAATAAACACTATAAATAACAAAAAAACATGTTATATACTCTAGACTAAAATAAAATAGGCCATAATATGGTGGAGTCCACCAGCAATTTTTCGTATAAATGAGTTACTCCTCGTCTCCTTGTTGTAATGTTTGGTCTGTGAGTGATAGAAAACGGTTTTTTTGAAGAGGATAACTGCACTAGAACATCAGTTTACTTAGAAAACCACTGAAACAAACGCAATTTTCGCAAAAAAAAAAAAAAAAAAAAATTGAGATGGCGGGCCGGCCGGCGTTCAGGCCTATATCTCGGAAGTAACTTTTTCACTTTTTTTCGCTGACCTACACCATTTTTTAATGATTGTATTGAAATGATTTTCACAGACAATATAAAACAAAGTGTGTTTGACTATTTGGTGCTTCTTTTTTTGGAATATATCAAATATTTTTTATTTTGTGGGAGGTAAAAGGCAGATATTTTGGTGAATGCCAAAAAGTCTATCAAATTTTTTTTTTTTTCCATGATAATAAGATAAATTAGGTGAAACGTGCTTTCCAAAATTCGTTGTCAGATGTATTCAAACGGTTGGGATTGCCCGGAAGTGCCATCGTAGTGCCATTTTGTCATTCTTGACTTTTCATAAAAAGTCATTAAATATTTTTTTCTCTGTTGTTTGTTGGCCAATCATACTGAAACTTTGTCAGATTCTTTACATAGGGAACCTCTAAACATACCCCAAAAATTTAAAAAAAAATGGTTGAAAATAAAGTTGGCCGAAATTTTGACCTCCAACCTTAAGGGTCAAAAAATACTGTGCAGAATTCTGTTTTGGACACATTTTGGGTTAAAAAGAAATGAAGGTCTTTCAATTTTTTCATACATTCAAGTTACTGATGGCTGGGTCGTGGGGGGTTTTGAGGGCCACTAGCACCAGCAATTTAGTCAAAAAAGTGATTAATGGAAGTTTGGCTTCAGGTCACCCTGGGAAGTTAGAATACTCAAAACTGGTAAAGGTACCTCACCTAGGTACAACAGTTGCCACACATGATTTAAGCATCACTGTGAAACTTTAACATATTGTAATGTCAATATAGCAGCTATGTCACAGGAAGCTTAGGGAACTTAGCCATGGAAAGTTGTAGGAACTCGATCAACTACAGTGGTCCCCCGTTTTTCGTAATTAATCCGTTCCCGGAGGAGCTACTATAAAAGAATTAACGATTTGCGAATCAATTTTCCCCATAAGAAATAATGTAAATACAATTAATCCGTTTCTGACACTCAGAAGTATTAAAAAAAAAAAATTTTTTTTCATGAAATATACTGTAGTACATAAACAATACAATGGGAAATGATGAATGAAACATTAACAGCATAACAAATTACCTTTATCGGAGATTCTTCTTATTGTATGGGAGACTGGAGGAGGAGAGAGATTGGATTGTTTACAGTTTGGAAGGGGAATTTCCCCTTCCTGCAAAAACCTCAGGTACCAATTGCTTCTCTGGGGTTGCTTCTCTTCTTGTTTCTTAATGCCACTGGACCACCTTGAGAGTCACTCTAGTCTTGTCTCGCAAAGTAACTGTGGAGAGAGCTCTGTTTCTGGCATTTCTTTAACACTTCCCTAAAATGGTACAAGACTTTGTCACTACATATTTCTCCCCTTCTTTACCACGGGCTTGGCACTAGGAGCTTTCTTTGGAGCCATGGTGGCTTATTTAGTACTTGCAAGCACTAAAATGAGTGGAATATTATGAAATATTTTCGTAGGAGCACTTGAGGGGACCTTCACTCACTGGTAAAAAATTGCCAGACTGGCTGGGTAGGGAGGCCTCCCCGGCTCACACCGTGCGTAAGCGTCCTGGATGAACTACTATTCGCGAGTCAAACCTATAAAAAGCGAGTCCATGTTTATATGAAAAATCCCCCTATGATTGGCGAAATTTACGTTGCCGAGACTACGAAAAGCGAGGGACCCTGTACTTGAGTTTAGCACTTGATTTGTTAATATTATTGTTATGACTAACTATGTTGTAATACATAATACACAAATAACCTGCAAGAGAGAGAGAATTTCATGACAATGTTTCAGTGCATCTTGGATTTTCACAAGTCCCATGTTGAAATATATGTAGTTGCATAGTTAATCTCTAAATTCAGATTTTGTAAGGAATAAGAGGGCATGAAACATATGGGTATCTTTAGCGCTGAAATATTTTGCCTGCACAACAGCTTATTCTTCATTTGAATACATGTGAATTAACATTGGAGATGGTACTAGTAGATTTGAGTTGATCAGTTTCTCAGCATTGGAAGGTAGGTAGGTAGTGGTCAGTTTTAAAAACTGACCCAAAAACCTACCAAGGCTGAGGGACAGATCACCTCAACATTATTATTTATATTGCCTTTCCAATTTTTATGTCTTGCCTGTATTAGACTGAAAGTCTGTTGTGAGAAGAAAACATTTTGGCAACAAGATAGCAAAGTGTTATACATGGGATTCATCAGTTTGTTGGTATTGTATACAGTCACTATGGTGATCCAGTGTAAACATTGGGTTTAAAACCTTTTTTTTGTCACTATCTTGATGGTTACACTACATTTTTAGGGTAATTTGTCTGAAAAAATGCAGGAATATGGTCTTCTTGCCCGATGAGTTGTTTCAGACAGCATCTGTCGTATTCTCGGACTCGTTAGGCACTTGCAAAAGATATTGACTCAAGTTTCTTCTTAGGTGAAGTTTTAAAGAAGTAACTAGACTACCTTACAATACCTAATCAACTACATTGTAGTGACTGGTTTTGTGCTAGCAGAAACAGCCCAATTGATCAGGCAGTCAGACACCCTTTAAAACTCAGGCTGGGCTGCAAGGGTAGAACCCCCAGCAAACAGTCACAGGTGGCTATTCAATCAGTTAAAAAGTTCCTTTTAAATTTTTGATCAAAAATCCTCAAATTCAGGAATGCATCCTCCGTAATCATTAACCATGCAAATGTTCATGTTTTAAGACTCAACATTCTTCTAGTAGCAGTATTAACTACAGTGCTGTAGTTAAATACTGCTACTAGAAGATACACCAAAATAACCAAAATAACATGTTATTTTGGGAACAAGTTCAACCACAGATTTATAGGGGCTGTATTACTAGAGGCTTATGCAAATATACAATTTAATAGTCTGAATAATTAAATTTTATGCATATAAACAAGATATTGTTTAGATACATCACTGTGGAAAAAAATTGGAATGTAATTTTGCTGGTGTTACTGTATACTAGCTTCACAATTAATGGAGTTATAAAATTGCACATTAACATTATAAAATTCTGCTTCTAATATGTGGTCGTTTGTGCTGTTTATCAGGAGGTACCTTTCCTGAGCACTTGCTTCTGATCTTTATACTTGCTCTCTTTTCTTTTCATACTTACCATTATTTGGTATGCATAAAACTAGGAGACAGTTAAATTTGTCCTCCAAATACAGGTTAAGTATCTCTTATCCAAAATTTCTTGGGGCTGGAAGTGTCTCAGATTTCAGAATTTTTCAGATTTTGGAATACATACAAGATAGCTTGAGAATGGGAACCCAAATCTAAAACACTAAATTCATTTATATTTCATATACAGCTTTTTACACACAGTAGCCTGAAAGGTAATTTTATACAATATTTTAAATAAAAGCAGCACAGCAGCATTGGCAGAATACCTGTATTAGCCGTTAAAAAATGCCATCGATGGCAGACTTTTTTCCTCCTATGAAGACGTATTTTGATTAAAAGGCTACTGTATTTTTTCTTATCTTAGGCTTAGGCCTTTTAAAACATTCTTGACAATATCTTCACCCCACAGAGTAGGAATAAGCACAAAACACATAGTAATCACAGCAAGTAATGTACATAGGTCTGGCAGTGATGATTGTTGATAAACTAGTGCCAGCAGAGATTACAGCCCCATCCACGGTATTAGGTTACAGGTCACAACGTTGGGTATGTAAGGACTTGTGCAATGCATGGGAACCTTCCCAGAGCCAAATGGAATTTTTCATTTGTGGATAATGTCATCGCTCAAAAAAAGCTTGATCTCGGAGATTTTTGAATTTCGGAATTTTGGGAAAAGGGATATTTAACCTGTAATAAAATTATATGAATTTACACAAAAGCAGAATAAAATGAGAGTAGAATCATTGTCATTCATTTTTCTGTTACATGCAATAGCAGTGTCCTTACCAAATCTTTCCAGCTGCAAAACTGAAAGTGAACTTGGCACTCTTTGTTTGAATTTGGGGAGTTTGAACTGTACGTACAGTGTAAGAATTACACTGATTTTTGGCAGCAGTGAACACTAGCACAAAAATTGCCATATTCACAGATGTGGAAAGCTCATTAAAAGCTCTCCTTCTCACCATGCTTTATCCAATTCTAGCTCAAAGGAGGGCTCTTGATCCAAGGAATTGGACCTATCCTCCCTTTACTTGGTTTGAGCTTATTCCTTCACATTTCCCTTGTGCTGTAGAACTTCTATAGGTTTATGAATGTAATGAATAATTGAAGAAATAGTAAAAAAGTTTTTTTTACTGTGTGCATATGTTGTGTGTAAGCAATATACAGTGGAACTCTTGTTTTTGAACTTAATCCATTCTGAACGTGTGAAACTGAATCAATTTTTCTCATAAATAATGTAATATAATCAATCCGTTAATGACACCAAAAATATTCACAAAAAAATTCATTTTTTTAAAGAATAAAATATACTTTTACATGCAGAAAACAATGAGAAATAAATATAAAGCACTAATGAAATGGTTTAAATGAACATTTAAATCATAATACTTCCCTTTTATTGAAGACTCTTTTTGGGCATATGGAAGAAGGCGAGGAGGGGTGGGGGAGGAGAGGTTACCTCTACCACCATCACTACCACAATCACTACCACCATCACAACCACCACCAGAACCACTACCACCCTCTACTACCATCACAACCACTACCACCTTTCTCTACCACCACCATTTCCCACCATCACTGCCACCCTCTACCACCATCACAACCAATACCAGGCATTTTCTTTACGAGATCCGCATGCACCTGAATCCCTTTTCGCAAATGATCGACTCCACAACACTATCTCGCGCTAATTGTTTTTCGTTGATCCACACCAACAATAAACTCCACATTAAAGTAATTTTTCTAAAATCTCTTTCTTGAATTCTATCATGTTTCTCACCTTTACCAAAGGGCTGGCACTAGGAACTTTCTTTGAGCCCATGGTAGCTTATTTTGCAGTCACAATGAATAAAGCACAAAAAACAGTGGATTATTATGCAGTGTTTTGGAACGCACAAAGTTTAAAGCTCACTCGACCACTGACAGAGGCAGACTGAGACACGAAGTGGCGGCATCTAGAACAAAATTTCACACACAAAAACGGTTCTAAAACCGAATCGTCCCAAAAACTGAAATGTGCGAAAAATGTAGTTCCACTGTATACAGTTGCTGCAGTTTACAGCAAACTAAATGCTAACGTGTTCACTTTGTTAATAATTAAAACCCTGTTTTACCAATGCACATTTAAGGAGACACCCGTACATTTCAGCCAATTAAATTCTTGCTAAGCCATTTGGCATATACACTTCTGACATAGAAACAAATTGTTTTAAATAAATTATTTTGCTTCTCTACAAATAATTTTGTTCATTGCATGTGTGGAAGACTTGTTAAACAAGTCTTGGCAAGATTAAGGATAACGAATGGTGTTGAACAAAGTAAGTAAGAAAGATATGCATTAACTAAGACATTTCATCAGAGACAGTTTGCCAACCAGTAGTTTTTATCAATATAAACTGATCAAGTAAAGAACTGAAAACAAATTCAGATTTTTTATTTCTAAATAGTGGTACCTCGAGTTCAAACAGCCCCCAACTCGAACAATTATGTAAGTGTATTTTTGGGGGTCTGAAACGGACTAATCTAATTTACATTATTCCTTATAGGAACAGATTTGTTTCGGTATTGGCACTCGAAACACCCTTCTGGAACGAATGAAGCTCTAACTCAAGGTACCACTGTATATTTTTTGTACACAAAAAATGGACATTCAATATTGCACATGGAAAGTGCATGGTTATGTGATCATTTTTCAGGCTCTTATACTTAAGATTAAAAGGACGGTGAACATTTTGCGTAAATGTATATAAAGAATTTAAAGACTTGCAAAATAAAATTATGAATATGGGAGCAAATATATATGCGAGTAAAAGAAAGACTGCATGGTACAACACAGTAAGAAAAATTAGCTGGGTTCAATTCAATAAAAAAAAGTTAAGATATAATTTTTTTACATAGATGACATTAACTCAGATTCTGGATGCAGACTACTCAGAGTAACAGTACAGTGTGCATTAGTGCTTCTATGGAGAAAAACAAAAATAAAGGGTAATTAAAAATAAAGAGGGGGAAAAATTATTTGGCTACAGTACCTGCTTTGGCATAGTTTTTGATTTAAGTATCCATGCTTTCTGCAGATTTGGTATGTGCAATTTTTTAAGTCCCGACCCTCATTTCTAACTGATTTACTAATGCATTATTTTTGTTCTTATGCCATCAGGGCATATGGATGCATTGCCCTGTGCTTGTGGGGGCTGTGTGTGAAGGCATTGTGGGAACCATGATGTGCCACCACAACACAGTACAGTCTGTATTGTTTACAGTAGTGTGTGCATCTCAGCTTTGCAAAAGATATCCTGTGTTTTTGGCATTTGCAATCTTCGTTATTGCAAAATTTGTTTGCTCAAATGAGATGAACCCAAGCTTGTCATGGACTTAACCCTAGCCTGGAGAAAGCCTGAAATTCAAATGTGAATTAATCAATAGCCTTAGTGGCTTCAAGGTGTATGCCCATTAGTAGTAAATGGTTAAGCAGTCTTTGTGTAAAATCCATACACTTATGCAGGTTTAAGATGTTAAGAAGTTTCACCCACCAGGGACTTTTGCAACCCAATTTTTCCCAAAATGCCCTTGGCAGACAAAACATGTCTTGAAATCTGCATGTATATTGTTAGGAAAACCTGTTTAGCTCCTCTATCTCTCTTCTTGGGCTGTTGATGTCATAAAGATGACTTCTGACCTTTGAGCTTGTGACTAGGAAGGAAATGTATTTGGAGAGGAGTGCATGGTTCATCTCCAGAAAAGGTGTAGTGATCAGCTGCAATGACCAAAATTTGTGGGGGAGGAAGAGCTTGAAATGAAAATGAAGATCCATGAGACTTGTAAATCTTTTGCAGTTTCCTGAAGAATGTGAATTAGCCCTTCATAATATAAATGAAGACCATTATTGAAGGTAAGAATATTGTTTTAAGTGGGGGATTCCCAGATTAATTTGGAACAAGGCTGTTTGTCTCACGAAATCATAATGACACGATTGCAAACAAACCATACATGGGCGGGGATAGAACCCATTTTTTAGACTGATCGTGGGTTCTATCCCCGCCGTGGTATGGTTTGGTTAAGGCTGTTTGTAATGAGATAGGAAGAGGCAAAGGGTATTTTCCTGGGGGCGGGGGTGGAGGATTTTTTTAACCAACTTGGAAACATTGTGTTTTAATAATGCAATCATTCCTATTTGTCTCAGCAAATGAAGAAAATGATGACAAGCATAGAAGTGTATTGTGTATAGAAGTGAGAATCTGATTAGCAGGTATGTACAACACTGAAAAATTAGACGATTAGGTCTAGACAACTTATTATTATGAACAGGTTGCCCCTCCTTTTAACAGTTGCTTTAGTTGTTCTTCACACAGACAAATATCCCAAAAATTTTACATGAGCCTGAGGAAAAATTATCAGTCACTGGGAATATAGATATCAACACAGTGAAACTTAATGGGCTGCTAAATATCCTGTTTAATATATCCCTGCTATTGATATAGATGGGTAATGAAATTTCTCATCTTCAAATGGAACAAGTCAATACTCTCAAATTACCCCCCAGTATTAGGAAAAATAATAACCAATAAGAATCCCCCTTAAATGCACATGCAGTAATTCAATCAACACAGATTCACAACAGGCCATTCCTGCCTGACAGTAGACCATGATAAAGAATATTTTTCATTTAGATTTCAGCAAGACATGAATAGTTCCACACACACACTGTTTACAAGGACAACACATGGTATTTAAGGAAAATTGCTCTCATGGATTGAGGCATGGCTGACTAGTGAGAAATAGTTTAAAAGTAGTTTGCAGAAATGGGGATCAGTGACAAGTGGAATGAAGAAAAAAGACAAAAAGCTGACAATGTGATCATTTTTGACGACATTTCATCCACACAGTTTGGGGTTTATCAAGAACCAACGGATCTCCTGGGAAAGAGGGCATGTGTATTTCATAAGGAGCATAGTGACATGAAGGGTCAGGTGAGGAATGTCGAAAATTGGTCATTTGCAAGAGACTGTGTACCTCGACAGAGGATTGAAACCCGGTGGTGTCCCTTAGTGATGTCTTCAATTGTAGTGGTTGACACTTGGAATGGGGATATTGGAAAAAATTTGACGAGTCGTGTTTGGCAAAGGAGTTAGTAGGGAGGACTGTTATCTTCTCCAGTGGTGTCACATCTGGGCGAGTTGAAGATGTTATGTGCATGAATCTGGGAATCTCTGAAGTGACAAGGATAGTGAAGCTTAGAAAATATTTGTTCGATGAAGGATTATTCTTTCCCCAAGGCATTCACTACTGCAGCTTTGGAGAAACACAGGAAGCCTATGATTATGCCACATTTAGTTTTGGTATCGTGGTGTGAGCAGAAATGAAGAACATGTTGGTTGGGTGGTTTTTGATAGACTTTAAAAAGAAGCTCATGATCAGTTTGCAGAGAGTAACATCCAAAGGAAATGTGTGATGTCACCTTTTTGCATAAATCGGACTGAGGGTTCTACTTGATTTAGCTTGGGTTGGAGAGCCAGAACATTGAAGCATCTGGGAATTATGATGAGAATGTCATCGTTTATAATGGAATCGTGACTGAAGAAGGAAAAAATACAGGAAAATTGCTCGGCTTCTAAACATTCCGTGTATAGGTTTGCCAGTACAGTGGAACCTCGCCTAACGAACGCATTGCATAACGTTAAATCCGCCTAGCGATACATTTTAACGCAAAAATTTTGCCTCGGCTAGCGCTAAAAACTCTCAACACGGTTCGTTCGAGATGCGTCCACGTGTGGCCTGAGCCCGCCTCACTTGTTCCATGGGTGCCAGTGTTTACAAGCAGCCACCACGTCGCTTCCAAGCATACAATCGGAACATTTCATATTAACACAGCCTTTTTAGTGATTGCACCTGCAAAATAAGTCACCATGGGCCCCAAGAAAGCTTCTAGTGCCAACCCTACAGCAAAAAGAGAGAGAATTACTATGGATATGAAGAAAGAGATCATTGCTAAGTATGAAAGTGGAGTGCGTGTCTTCGAGCTGGCCAGGTTGTACACAAAACCCCCAATCAACCATCGCTACTATTGTGGCCAAGAAAACGGCAATCAAGGAAGCTGTTCTTGCCAAAGGTGCAACTTTGTTTTTGAAACAGAGATCACAGTGATAGATGATGTTGAGAGACTGTTATTGGTGTGGATAAACGAAAAATAGATAGGAGATAGCATCTCTTAAGCGATCATATGTGAAAAGGCTAGGAAGTTGCATGACGATTTAATTAGAAAAATGCCTGCAACTAGTGATGATGTGAGTGAATTTAAGGCCAGCAAAGGTTGGTTTGAGAGATTTAAGAATCGTAGTGGCATACATAGTGTGATAAGGCATGGTGAGGCTGCCAGTTCGGACCACAAAGCGGCTGAAAAATATGTGCAGGAATTCAAGGAGTACATAGACAGTGAAGGACTGAAACCTGAACAAGTGTTTAATTGTGACGAAACAGGCCTGTTTTGGAAGAAAATGCCAACAGGACGTACATTACTCAGGAGGAAAAGGCACTCCCAGGACATAAGCCTATGAAAGACAGGCTTGCTCTGTTGATGTGTGCCAATGCTAGTGGTGATTGCAAAGTGAAGCCTTTATTGGTGTATCACTCTGAAACTCCCAGAGTGTTCAGGAAAAACAATGTCCTCAAGGCTAATTTGTGTGTGCTCTGGAGGGCAAACAGTAAGGCATGGGTCACTAGGTACTTTTTCTATGACTGGTTACACCATGCATTTGCCCCCACTGTGAAAAATTACTTAATTGAAAAGAAATTAGACCTTAAGTGCATCCTGGTATTAGACAATGCTCCTGGTCATCCTTCAGACGTGGCAGAGCGACTTTCTGTGGAAATGAGCTTCATTAAGGTCAAGTTTTTGCCTCCTAATACCACTCCTCTCCTGCAGCCCATGGACCAGCAGGTCATTTCCAACTTCAAGAAACTGTACACAAAAGCTATGTTTGAAAGGTGCTTTGTAGTGACCTCAGAAACTGAATTGACTCTAAGAGAGTTTTGGAGAGATCACTTTAGCATCCTCAGTTGTGTAAACATTATAGGTAAGGCTTGGGAGGAAGTGACTAAGAGGACCTTGAACTCTGCTTGGAAGAAACTGTGGCCAGAATGTGTAGACAAAAGGGACTTTGAAGGGTTTGAGGCTAACCCTGGGAATCCTATGCCAGTTGAGGAATCCGCTGTGGCATTGGGGAAGTCCTTGGGGTTGGAGGTTAGTGGGGAGGATGTGGAAGAGTTGGTGGAGGAGGACAATGAAGAACTAACCACTGAAGAGCTGCTAGATCATCAACAGCAAGAGGCCACACCTGAAGAAACTGCTTTGGAGCAGGGGATAGAGAAATTGAGGAAGTTGCCTACTTCAAAGATTAAGGAAATGTGTACAATGTGGCTTAAAGTGCAAACCTTTTTTGATGAAAATCACCCTCACACAGCTATTGCAAGCCGTGTTGGCAACCTGTACACTGACAATGTTGTGAAACACTTTAGGAATGTCATAAAGGAATGGGAGGTACAGGCCTCTAAGGACAGATATGTTGTGTGACAGAGGTCCAGTGACTCTCAAGCTGGTCCTAGTGGCATTAAAAGAAGAAGGGAAGTAACCCCGGAAAAGGACTTGCCACCTCAAGTCCTAATGGAAGGGGATTCCCCTTCTAAACACTAACACCATCAACACACTCCCCTCCCATCCCATCAATCATCGCCAAACTTCAATAAAGGTAA
>NW_026470140.1:0-12835 GCF_026875155.1 Cherax quadricarinatus | reverse complement strand
ATTTTTCCAGACCAAGTCCGACTATTGAAAAAAACCCCGGTTTCCCTAATCCCTTTCACTAAATATTACCCTCCCCCAACCCCAAACAAAAGTCAGGTCCAAGTCCCTTGTCTCCTTCACCCTATCTAACACGCTCATGCACGCTTCTGGAAGCCCCAAGCCCCTTTCCCACAAACCTCCTTTACCCCCTCTCTCCAACCCTTTCGAGGACGACCCCTACCCCCATTCCTTCCCCTATAGATTTATATGCTTTCCATGTCATTCTACTTTGATCCTTTCCCCTCTAAATGACCAAACCACCTCAACAACCCCTCTTCTGCCCTCTGACTAATATTTTTATTAACTCCACACCTTCTCCTAATTTCCACACTCCGAATTTTCTGCATAATATTTACACCACACATTCCCCTTAAACAGGACATCTCCACTGCCTCCAACGTCTCCTCGCTCGCTCCCATTTACCACCCAAGCTTCACACCCATATAAGAGTGTTGGTACTACTATACTTTCATACATTCCCTTTTTTGCCTCCAAAGATAACTTTTTTTGGACCCACATATACCTTAACGCACCACTCACCTTTGTTCCCTCATCAATTCTATGATTAACCTCATCCTTCATAAATCCATCCGCTGACACGTCAACTCCCAAGTATCTGAAAACATTCACTTCTTCCATACTCCTCCTCCCCAATTTGATATCCAATTTTTCTTTATCTAAATCATTTGACACCCTCATCACCTACCTTTTCTATGTTCATTTTCAACTTTCTACCTTTACACACATTCCCAAACTCATCCACTAACCTTTGCAATTTTTCTTTAGAATCTCCCATAAGCACAGTATCATCAGCAAAAAGTAACTGTGCCAATTCCCATTTGAATTTGATTCCCCATAATTTAATCCCCCCCCTCTCCCAAACACCTAGCATTTATTTCCCTTTTAAACAACCCCATCTATAAATATTTTAAAAACAACCATGGTGACATTACACATCCTGTCTAAGACCTACTTTTACCGGGAAGTAGTCTCCCTCTCTTCAACACACCCTAACCTGAGCCCCACTATCCTCATAAAAACTCTTTACAGCATTTAATAACTTACCCCCTATTCCATATACTTGCAACATCTGCCAAAATTGCTCCTCTATCCACTCTACATATGCCTTTTCTAAATCCAAAAAATGCAATAAAAACTTCCCTATCTTTATCTAAATACTGTTCACATATATGCTTCAATGTGAACACCTGATCTACACATCCCCTACCCACTCTGAAACCCCCCTTGCTCATCCGCAATCCTACATTCTGTCTTCCCTCTAATTCGTTCAATTATAACCCTACCGTACCTTTTCCTGGTATACTCAGTAAGCTTATTCCTCTATAATTTTTACAGTCTCTTTTGTCCCCTTTCCCTTTATATAAAGGGACTATACATGCTCTCCGCCAACCCCAAGGTACCTTCCTTCTTTCATACATTTATTAAACAAAAGTACCAACCACTCCAACACTATATCCCCCCCCCCTGCTTTTAACATTTCTGTCATGATCCCATCAGTTCCAGCTGCTTTACCCCTTTCATTTTACGTAAGGGCCTCACGTACCTCCCCCCACCATTACATTCTGCTCTTCTTCACTCTAAAAGATGGTAACCCCCCTGACCAGTGCATGAAATTACTGCCTCTGTTTCTTCCTTAACATTTAAAAGTTCCTCAAAATATTCTCACCATCTACCCAATACCTCCATCTCCCCATCTACTAACTCCCCTACTCTGGTTTTTAACTGACAAATCCATATTTTCCTAAGCTTTCTTAACTTTTTTTAACTCACTCCAAAATTTTTTCTTATTTTCATTAAAATTTCTTGACAGTGCCTCTCCCACTCTATCATCTGCTCCCCTTTTTGCACTCTCTCAAAACTCTCTTTCCCTTTTTTTACTCTCCATATACTCTGCTCTTCTTATAACACTTCTGCTTTGAAAAAACCTCTCATAAGCTACCTTTTCTCTTTTATCACACCCTTTACTTCATCATTCCACCAATCACTCCTCTTTCCCCTGCCCCCACCCCCCTAAAACCCACAACTTCTGCCCCACATTCTAATACTGCATTTTTAAAACTTTTCCAACCCTCTTCAACCCCCCACTACTCATCTTTGCACTACCCACCTTTTGCCAATAGTCGCTTATATCTCACCCGAATTTCCTCCTCCCTTAGTTTATACACTTTCACCTCCTTTTACTTGTTGTTGCCACCTTCCTCTTTTCCCATCTCCCTCTTACTCTAACTGTAGTTTACAACTAAATAATGATCCGATATATCAGTTGCCCCTCTATAAACATTTTAATCCTGGAGCCTACCCATCAACCTTTTATCCACCAATACATAATCTAATAAACTACTTTCATTACGTGCTACATCATACCTTGTATATTTATTTATCCTCTTTTTCATAAATTATGTATTACTTATTCCCAAAATTTCTTTCTACAAAATAGCTCAATTTAAAAGGCTCCCCATTTACATTTACCCCTGGCACCCCAAATTTTACCTACTACTCCCTCCATAACATTTTTACCCACTTTAGCATTGAAATCCCCAACCACCATTATCTCACACTTGATTCAAAACTCCCCACGCATTCACTCAACATTTCCCAAAATCTCTCTCTTCCTCTACACTTCTCTCTTCTCCAGGGCATACACACTTGTTATAACCCACTTTTCACATCAATCTTTATTTTACTCCACATAATCTTGAATTAATACATTTATAGTCCCTTTTTCCTGCCATAGCTTATCCTTCAACATTATTGCTACTCCTTTAGCTCTAACTCTATTTAAAACCCCCTGACCTAATCCCATTTATTCTCTCCACTGAAACTCCCCCCACCCCCTTCAGCTTTGTTTCATTTAAAGGGCAGGACATCCAGCTTCTTCTCATTCATAACATCCAAAATTTTCACTCTTTCTTATCATCTGCACAACATCCACGCAAAATTCAGATTTCCCCTTTGACAATTTTTTTCTTCTTATTCTTTTTAGTAATCTTTACGGGAAAAGGGTTACTAGCCCATTTTTTCCCCGGCATTTTAGTTGACTTTTACAACACGCATGGCTTACGGAGGAAAGATTCTTATTCCACTTCCCCATGGATATAAAAGGAAAATTAATATGACCAAGAACTATTAAGATAAAATCAAAGAAAACTCAGATGAGTGTGTATAAATAAATGTGTACATGTATGTGTAGTGTGACCTAAGTGTAAGTAGAAGTAGCAAGACATGCCTGTAATCTTGCATATTTATGAGACAGACAAAAGACATCAGCAATCCTACCATCATGTAAAACAATCACAGGCTTTCGTTTTACACTCACTTGGCAGGACGGTAGTACCTCCCTGGGTGGTTGCTGTCTACCAACCTACTACCTGTATGTATGTGTGTGTATATGTATGTGTGTATACATAATTTTTATTGCACCAGCCATTTCCCACCAAGGAAGGGGGATTTAGAAAAGGTAACATTTGTCATCATTCATTCCTTATTTGTCTTGTCAGAAGTATGCAGATATCACAGTTCAAATGACCATCTGAACTTTAACATCCCCACCTCTGCTTCAGGATTCAGGCACTGAATTGTAGTTCCCACCTCCAGGACTCAAGCTTGGCTAAATGGTTGCCCTGAATCCCCTCATAAATGTTACTCTGCTTATGCTCCAACAACACTTCATCCTAAAAACCACTTGTCTCCACTCAGATCTAATGTTCACTCACACGTGCTTACTTAAAGCCCCTGTGTTAGGGATGACCACTATCCTTCTTACCTTCCACCCTAGATTTATACAGCATCCAATTATGCTCCAGCCTTTCCTGGTGGGAAATTACTGATGTATTAAAAAAAAGTAGGACCTGATACCGAATTAACATACAAAGTTCAGTTTGTGAAGTAGTTTTTATTGTAGTGTATAAATTACAGCACTGCAGTTCACTGCATGATAATTATACACAGTTTTCGTAAATTTTGCGTATAAATTTTGCTTGAGGTAGTTTTTATTTAATTTGTGTAGCAAGTGTTTTGCAGCATAAAATGTTACTGTACTTCTTTATACTTTACTAACATTAACAATACATATTTTGTTTACCATTAATACAGTATGTTGGGTAGGATTTTTTTTTCATTTTTGAAAACATTATAATTTCTGATATTTTGTGCACTTCAGGAAAAACAGCTAGGGTATGAATGAGGGCGAATGTTTTCCCTGTTTCAGTTGCCCTCCCTTTATGGGAAAGTATATTTGCACACATTACTACTGTGGAGCCCATAATGTACACAGGATTTCTGGCAGGCCCAAAATTGAAACAGAAAATTTTAATTTGGCTTTAATAAAGTATATGGTTAATAATAATAATGATGCCCATGCAGTTCTGAAAAACAACTAGGGAATAAGTGATTGTGAATGTGTTTTCCTTGTTTAGATTACCTTGTCTTGTGTTTAAAAAAAAATTCATTCAAATTTGGCAATAGTAGTCAGTTTACATTACAGTTGAGTCTGTAAATTCACAGGGATTGGGTTCCTGGAGGTGAAGATGGTACCAGAACCATAGATAATAAGAAATTTTGCAAGTCCAAATTATTGACATAGTTTTAACCCATTAAATACTTATCTAATCTGCTTCATTTTGACATTCATAGGAGAGAATGAAAACATTTTAAGTGAAATCCTGTAGATTTTCAACTTAGGGGCTGTGCACCAAGCAAAAAGATAATGAGTGCTAAGAAAAAAAATTCTGCACATTTTGTTTAAACTTAGGGCTCATTTTGTATTTAATATTTGTATATTTAATATATGTTGTGTATCTTTATATGTGTATGCTTCTAGACTGTTGTATTCTGAGCACCTCTGCAAAAACAGTGATAATGTGCGAGTGTGGTGAAAGTGTTGAATGATGATGAAAGTATTTTCTTTTTGGGGATTTTCTTTCTTTTTTTTGGGTCACCCTGCCTCGGTGGGAGACGGCCGACTTGTTGAAAAAAAAAAAAAAAATTTGTAATAAATCACAAGTCTGGTTAATATTGATATTTACAAGAAATAATGATCATAATAGTGATTTGGCATGAGCAAGCCATTGAGTCAGACTGCTGTTGGATAATTAATGTATTTGCTGGTTGGTTTTCAATACTCTTGGATGATCCAAATTTGTAAATACGGAACTTCACAAATTTGTAGGATCAATTTTATTTTGAAGTATCGAAGACAGCTCCATTTATAATAATTTCCTTAACATTCTAACCTCCAGTCTTGATATAATTCCTTTATGTAATCTTTAAAGGTACAGAAATATGGTGACCCCACCGTCTGGCACCCAGCGAGGTAAACAGTGTTTTGCTTCATATGCTAAAGTGGAAAGGAGATTGAACTGAAGGATTATCCTTTACTTTCCACTAAAGGCTACGTGCCTCACCTCCCTATGAATGCAGGAAATAACAATGAATGTTGTAAATTTTTCAGATGGAAGTTGGACAAGAACACACCAAGCTGATAAAAGATATGCAACTAAGCCATGATGGTATGATGCTGATCACTGCTAGTAAAGACACGACTGCACGTCTTTGGGACTTAGCCACTCTTGAACCTCTAAAAATGTACAAGACAGACAGACCTGTCAACTCTGCTTCAATATCTCCTCTAGTAGATACATATCCTCATGTTGTCATGGGTGGTGGTCAGGAAGCAATGGACGTTACAACAACATCGTCTAGAATTGGCAAGTTCGACGCACGCTTCTTCCACCTTGTATTTGAAGAAGAATTTGCTCGCGTAAAAGGTCATTTTGGTCCTATTAACTCTATATCATTTCACCCTAATGGAAGAGGGTATGCCAGTGGAGGAGAAGATGGATATGTTCGGGTACATGTGTTTGATGATGCTTATTATCAATTTAAATTTGATTTCTAATAAGATCAGATATTGTTAAACTCAGCAATAAAGAAGGCCAGATAAAAACTTTATAGCCTTCATTTTACAGCACTCCTTATTAGGGAGATTGAAGAGCAGATTGATCTACCACATACCCAGGAAAGTGTATAAGGTAGGTATATCATTTGTATGTAAATTGGAAGTTAATACGTATTTAGATTTTGTATGATCCAAATGAAATCATCTCTTATATTATTATTCCTGAATAAATGTAATTTCAGAAGACATAGTTATTTACAAAACCAAGGAAGTAATTCTGTGACATTGGTGCTTTATATGTGTTGAAATGTTTTGGTCAGTGAGAAAGAATGAATCGAGATAAGTTGATCAAGAGGGTGCATAATCCAGGGTGGGTGGATGGTGGTGTAAGGGTATCCCAATAAGGATTGGAAGGCACTGTTACTGGTAGGGGCTTTGGCATCCAGCAGGCATGTATGAACATATTGAATTGCAGTGAATGGAGGCTGGTGGCTTTTGACATTTGATGTGCAGTTGCTTTAGGTGTCTTTCCAGAAGTGCATGAACATCACAGTTAGTGATCCACCAAACAGTGACATTACCAAAAAAGATACTTATGTACAGTGCAGGACATTTATTAAAGAGAAACATTTAGCCATGAGTGGCTACTTCAGTTAAGACTGAAAAAGCCACTGATGGTGAAATGTATCCTTTAGTATGTTCTCAACAGTACTTGCACTTTTTTCGCATCTCGGTATCGCCTGTCGTTACTGTATGATCTTCGTCAAAAGAATCATTTGCCAGATAACCCCAGTTAAGACTAGACAGGTGTTCCCTAAGCCCATTTTAATTGGCCAAATGAAAATCAGACCTTAACTGTACATATTATCCTTTTTCTCATAATATTAAAAGTAACAGAATTGTGATCACATGTGCCAAACTCTTCAGTGATCTCCAGATAATTTACAAGGGTTTTCTTTTTTGACAAAATCAGGTCAGGTCTGTTACAAACTGTTTCAAAAAGTAGTCCTTCCAGAAAGCCAAAGAAGTCCAGTCAGTTTGACTAAAGTTAAATTTCCTAATATTACTGTTTTCATATCTAGAACCCCTAACAATTTCATCCCAAAGGAGTCTCCCTCTCTCGCTTTCTTAGTTTGGGGATTGGTATATTACACCTAAAATAGATTTTTCTTTCCCTTCAAGAAATTCTACCCAAACAGATTCTCTGTCCATTGATTTTTATACCTATTTTATGTAACAATTCATGTTATCTTGGACATATGTGGCATTACCACACCCTCTCCTGTTATTTCTATCAACATGGAACAACTTAAATCCGTGAATGTGGCATTAGGAAATTACATCTCGGTTATTTGCAATAGCAATGTTTCCTGCACAAATAACCAGACATAATTCTTTTATCTTATTCCATAAGAGTTAGTGGGGAAATAACTAATTGTAACCTGTAACCCTTAAGGGTTGCAGTTGATTCATAAAAAACTATTGTAACTGAGTTATTTAGCTGATCATTAATCTTCTGTTTCAGCTTCTTGGGCCATTAATTCTATTTCTTTGTGCAGGCGTACCTTGTTAATATGGCGCTAGCTTAAGAATGCTTTGTTAATACGGCGCTCACTTTAGAGTGCTTTGCTAATTTGGCACTTTTCAATTATATTCATGTTTATTAGTTTGGGCACTTGCCTTGTTCTTAAGATGATTTTTGGCAATTTTCAATTTTTTTATTTATATTTTTACTTTTGCATCTTTTTTTAGGTCTTGTGCTATTCATACTATAAAAGCCTGAAATGCATTTTTTAAACTTTTATATGCACTGGCAATTGGAAAAAAAAAAAAAAAGGCTGTGATTTGCTTTTTGATGGTGGTCTGGAACCTAACCTGCTGTATTAGCAAGGTATGCCAGTACTGTAATTGAAAACTCCAAATACATTTCCCTCATGAAATTCCATTGTTATCTGAGAGGCAGGGGAAACATAACAGTGGTACCTTGGGATACAAACATCTCAAAACGTGAACAATTATGTAAGTGCTTTTGTAAGTGTATTTTTGGGGGGTCTGAATGGATTAATCTAATTTACATTATTCCTTATGGGAACAAATTCGTTCGGTATCAGTACTTGAACAGCCTTCTGGAACGAAATAAGTTCATATCCGAGTTACCACTTTACTCCATACCTAATTTTTGTTAATTTTTGGGATGATAAAATTGATAACTATGCATTGTAGTCATGAGTGATTGGCTTCCTTCTCTTACTCTGATTTTTTTTTTTAAACCTCCCTCTTCCATTCCTCCAGTTTCCTGAGATGTGAACATTTTTTAAGCACATGGTCACCCTGCCTTGCTGGGAGAGGACAGAAAAGAAAAAACAAAGTTTTTCTTTTACATTTAGTAATTTGTACAGTGGTTATTAGCCCTTGCTCCCAGCATTTTAGTTGTCTCATGACTCATGGCTTACAGAGGAAGAATTCTTCCCCACTTTCCTTGGAGCTGAGAAGTGAACTATTGCCAGTAATTTCCTCTAATAATATCTTTTCCTTGCATTTTTTTTATCAAAGATAGTTTTCGATTTTTATTTTTAACATTGGCTGTCTCCTACTGAGGTAGGGTGACCCAACAAAGGAAAAAAACACTTTCACTTATTCAGTTACCGTCTTGCCAGAAGTGCACTAACATCATGTTTCAGATGACCCTCCAGAATACAGCATCCCCACTAGTCCTTTAGAGTGGAAGCACTGTACTTACCTTCTCCAGAACTAATGACTGGCTAACAGTTTCTCTGAATCCCTTAATAGATGTTACCTTTCTCACATTCCAAAAGCATGTCAGATCATAACAAGCATTTACCTCCACTCCTGTCTAGCATGTTAGACAAGGTAAGATTTGTCAGACAGCATGATGTGGGTCTTAGTCATATGATGACCCACTGCTGGAGCTTTCAGTCATCTGACTGAGGCCTTCTGCTGGCTTAACTGTTTAAACCTCTTTAAAATTATGGTAATGATTTATAACCATTTTTTCATGCTTACACAAGCCTATTGGCTGTCCAAGCCCCTAGTTGTAGATGTGATTGATAATATAGATTTACCCCTTCAGGTTTAGTGCTTCATTTGATTTATTATTCATAATATGGAAACAACTGCTAAATGAGATCATGAGAGTAAAAATCAGAGGCAATGAGGAAAAATCTCCATGATACAAGTGTCTGTTGCAGACTGTATTCAATGTTTGAATACTTCCTACTGTCACTGACTTCAACAGCAGCTTCATTATAGGTAATTTTGCTTTCCAATACTAAGAGATTAGCATCTTCTTGTCAGTTATAATGTAAAACAAAACATGCTTGTTTTGAGGAGTACATATGCCTTGACACATTTGTAAAATTCTAAGACCAGGTGGGACACAAAGTGCATCATGGAGTAGCGCTAACTTATTCGTAAGTAAACAATGAAACAAAGACCTGTTGTTCCACCATCAGCGGTCAGGGTGTTGAACTACCAGGAAGATTCCTTATTCATTCCAAATTTATTGCAATTTCATGATAATAGTGGAATTCAACCAGTAAACACTATGTAGGTATAATCTAGGCTAGCCCAATATGGAAGAAATCTCTGAAGATGTATGTAAGCACAAGAAAGTGATCAGGTTTTATTTCCTATTTTACTGTGGTATTTTTTCAGTCTAACAATATGACCTATTTTTACATTTCCATAGTTATTAAACCATGAAATAATTGTAATATAAGATTTCCTTGTGAATATATTTTACTGCGATCTGGAAGGCACAACAGGCACTCAGAAATTGCATTATGAAAGTTAAGACACATGTGCAACATCTGGATATCTTTATTGTAGACGTTTCGCCATCCAGTGGCTTTATCAATACAGATTCTAGGACATAATAGGAAGACAGTAGAACTATATACAAAAGATGAGGTAATCAGTCCCTCGGCCTTGGAGTTAGTGTTCACAGCATCGTGGTGGAGGAGAATCTGGAGCAAAGGCAAGAAGACTGGCGGTTATATAGGCGTCAGTGGATAGGGACGGCAGCAGACGAGGGCATAGTCACTGGTAGGCGGGATTCCCCAGTGGAAGTAGGTCCTTCCAAAGAGATGGGTTAGTTGCAGCACCCGTGAAAAAGGTCTTGTAGATGCCCTTTTCCCTTTGCTCCAGATTCTCCTCCACCACGATGCTGAAAACATAACCCCAGGCCGAGGGATGATTACCTCATCTTTTGTATATAGTTTTTCTGCCCTAAACTGTATTGATAAAGCACTGGATGGCGAAACGTCTACAAAAAAGATTCCAGAGTTGACTGTGTCTTAACTTTCATATTGTCGGTTTTTTACCTTTTTTGCACAATTTGCATTAGATAAAATCCAGGTTTTTCCCCTGGCAAAAATTTTTTCCCTCTGTAAGCCATGCCTTTTATAAAAAAAACTAAATGCTGGGATCAGAGGCTAGTAACCCTTTTATGTCAAAAAAATTTTTTTTTTTTTTTTTTTTTTTTTTTTTGGGGGGGGGGTCACCCTGCCTTGGGGGGAGACAGTGGTGCTTTAAAAAAATTTTACCGGGGTTTAAACCCGTGTGCTTTGTGACTTTTTTCCATGTTTTAGAAAAAATTTTAAACCTTAACAGTTGTAATAAAAAAGTAGTCTTGTACTAGTGTTAGAAGCCCGCCCGAAAAAAAAATGGGTTTTTTTTTTTTTTTTTTTTTTTTTTTTTTTTTGTCCAGTTTAACTGTATTTTCCAAGTGGGCAACATCAGGCTATCATTCCCCCATGTATGAAGTACAGAAAACTTTAAAACATATCGAAGGAACTAATGCTTCAATAAATTAAGAATAAAAATATTGTGGTGAATTTGCACTGTTACCAACAAGCGATCATTTTTTCACCAACTTAAACATACCAAAAAAAATCTAATTATTTTTTTATCAAAATCCACTTAGTTTGGGGCTTTTTAAAATTTCATAAAATGCTTTCTTTCAATCTAAAAAGGAAAAAAATTTTTAAAAAAAAAATAAAACAAGTCATTATCCCTCCCATACTAAGTAATTTTTTACGGAAAACACCAAACAGGGTATTGAGCTTAAACCTTTGGGTAGTTAAAATATAGGTTGGTAAAATTTTAAAGTGAAAGGGTTAATTAAAATTTTTTGTAAAATTATTTTTTTTTTTTTTCCCAAAATTTGCTTTGCATTCAAGGGGGGCTCTAAAAAAGTACTGTAAAATATATCTTGGTTTGTAAAAAATATACTTTTTCCACTTTTATTTTTTATTACCCCCGGGGCGATTCCCATAAAGGGGCGGGGTTGGCCCGAAAAGAAAACTTTCCCCATCATTACTCCACACTGTCTTCCCAGGGGTGCTTTACATACATTTTTAAAAACTGCAACTTAAAACACCCCCCCTTCAGAGTGCAGGCATGTTTTCCCATCTCCGGGGCTCAAGTCCCCCCCCGGTTTTCCCTGACCCTTCAAAAATGTTATTTTGCTACACCCCAAACAGCACGTCAAGTTTTAAAAACCATTTGTTCCTTCATCCTATCAAACAGCTCACGCATCCTGCGGGAAGTCCAAGCCCCCCCAACACAAAACCCCCTTTACCCCCCCCCTCAACCCTTTCCAGGCCACCCCTCCCCCGCCTTCCCTTTCCCACTACAGACTGATACACTTTTAAAGTCTTTCTGTTTCCTCCATTCTCCTACATGTCCGAACCACCTAAACCAACCCTTCCTCCCCCCTCTGGAAAACAGTTTTGGAAATCCCGCCCCTCCTCCTAATTTCCCAAAAACTACGAATTCTCGCATTTTTTCACACCAACATTCCCCTCGCATGACATCTCCCGCCCCCAGCCTTCTCCTTGCTGCAACATTCATACCCATGCTTCACACCCTAAGAGCTTGGAAAAAAAATACTCTCATACATTCCCCTCTTTTCCCCGAAGGACAAAATTCTTTTTTCCACAGACTCTAAGGCACCCCTCACCCTTTTTTCCCCCCATCAATTTTTTGATTCACCTCACTTTTATGACCCTCCGCTGAACTCCCCCTCCCCAAAAATTAATACTTTTTCCTCCTCCATACTCCTCCCCCCCCCAAACTGATATCCAATCTTTCATCACCTAATCTTTTTTTTACCTCATAAAACCCTTTCTCTTTCCTGTATTTACTTTTAATTGTCTTCTTTTGCACACCCTCCGTCATCCACCAACCTTGCAATTTATATTATAATCGAAAGAAGCCTAAACCACAAAGGGTCATACAGTGTTCCACTTTAAGAATGTTTTTTTTTTTAAACATAGGGTAATATCCTTTAAAAGTGGTTGATAAGGTGGTAGTATTTTTTTAGTTTTTGGGCGAGATCCCCGGATTATTTTTTTTTTTTAAGGTAAGAAAAATTTTTGGCTGTCTAATTCCCTCTGCCCCCCAGCGTTTCAAAATATAGGATTTGTTATCATATCGACTACCCTGACAAATTTAGGATCCCAAAAATCAATTTACTCAGCATGCAAAAGAACCAGGAAATTGAAAGTTCCTTTACATTTTTATTGCTTGTTCATGTTTTTTTTTATCCCTTTGACATGGGAATTGTTACAAGTGAGAGTGTGGGGGTGGTTCGTGAAGGAGCAATTCCCCACTTCCCACCACCACACCTCAAATTAAACCTTGATCATGTGGGTTTAGCATTAAGTTTTGATTTAATAAAACATTGATCAGAGTTGCAAGTTAATTAATTGTAAAAAACCTAGTTTAAATTTAATGCCAAAAACTAAGATTTTGTTTAGAGTGTCAGTTAAATTAGGAAAATAGGATAAATGAACCATTCTCTTCCGCGACCAATAACAGGCAGCTGTTCACGGGTAGAGATTCAAATTTGAGACC
>NW_026470138.1:0-12172 GCF_026875155.1 Cherax quadricarinatus | reverse complement strand
TTAAAATTTTTTGTGTTAGCTCAAATCCCCGCCCAGTATTTTTTAAAAATAAGTGCCCCAGATAGAGCAATCGACTGGTCCAAACCTTGATGGCCCAAAAACCCTTGATGGCCCAAACCTTGATGGTCCGAACCCGGGACTGGTTTCAAACAGTTTGTTGGACAATAAAGCAGATGTAAAGGATGGGGTTGTAGGCGCCTTAAAAACAAAAACATTAAAAATCAGGAACGTGTGGGTAAGTTTCCAATATACAAAAGGTTAAAAAAACAGAAATAAAATAGAGGGGCTTTTTTAAAGGGTTTATTAATATAATTTTTAAAGAGGTGGTGTAGAATTGCAGTAAATCAACCATTAGATCTTTAGGGCTGTGTTTAGTCTGTGGTCAGTCAAAAAAACGGGCCTCCCCATGGAAAAATTGTCTTTTTGGGGAAAATTTGGTGTCACCCCCCTGTGCGATATCCGAACTAGCTACAAGCAGTTTTAAAAACAGGAAGTGTTTCGGGGTATCCCCCAAAGAGGAAAATTTTGTGGTAAAATCAAAAAGGGTTTTAAAAAGGGAAACTCAAAGCTGTTTCATAGAAACCTGGAAGTTTCTACAACGATGGGAAATAAAAAAGTCTGGGCTGAATGGTATGCCTTATCGGGCCCCTGTAGTACAAACTGAAAGGCGGAGGTGATGTCCTGGGAGACGTAATAGTAAAGCTGGAGGTGCTGTCCTGGGAGACAGTAAGGGGAAAAGTGGAGGTGCGCCCGGGGAGACGTATGGTGAAGCTGGAGGTGCTGCCCTGGGAGCGAAATGGTGAAGCTGGAGATACGCCCTGGGAACAAAATTGATGAAGTGGGTTTTTGTCCAGGTAGTGGGGTTTATACGCGGGAAAGGGAAAACTATAAATGCCACATGGGGGATGGAGCCATAGTAGGGAAACAAGTGTAGTAAAGAAAAAAAGATAAAACCAATTTGCAAACTAAAAATACCGCAGGAAATAGCAAAAAAGAGGACTAAAATAGAAATAGTGGGGATAAATTGAAAAAAAATGGGGGGAGCTCCATTGTTGGTGTGGGGAGGATAGAAATAAGACGGGGAAACGCCCAACAGGGAATACAGTCACGAAACCCCAAGGCAGGGAAACCAACCCTGTGCAATACTATGATTGGTATCTGCTGGCAGGGAAATCTGGAAAAACAGAGGGCGTGAAAAACTATAAACCCCCCTAAAAAATCCCCTGCCCATATGAAAACGGGAAAATGCAAACCCCCTTCTGAAGCTTTTTCACCCTGAAATGTGTCCCCTCTTCGTCAGGAAAGACTGTGCTAAAATTAAAATTCCCAGGTTTACCATCTAAGGGGACAAAAAAATACAAAACATCCGGGCCAGGGGAAAAAACCTGGGTGCCACAGCCCCCAAAGGGGAGAGGTTTTTTAGTGCCAGGAAGGAAAAAAAACGGGAGGAATGGCAGAAATCGTAACCAAACCCCATCATTCCTGGTAAACTCCAGGAAAACAGTCGATGGCCTCCCCCAACCAACAGATACAGATATAATGGGGAAAAAAAATCCCCCCCCAGTACCCAACATACCCAGTCCGATAACATTTTTCTTTGCAAAATATACGGGTCTAAAGCCAGCAACAAAAAAAAAAAAACCCTTTTCACCGGGGACTGCTTGAGAGGCAAAGGCCAATGTTCGCGGCTTTCCTGAGCCCCACATAAAGGTCCTTGGACAATGAAATATGGATCCCAGTTACAACCTATACGATGTGAAAAGTGAACAGGGAAAAGGGGGGGGGTTGGCTGTACATTTTGCGATCACTTGTTTGCCAGAATGCCTTTTTAAAGCCCCAAATGAGTGTGGGAAACTTTAGCAGTAAAAGGGCGAGAACCCAAAACTAGTCATTTTGGGAGTCTACAAGCCTCCGGATGCAACATCCAGCAATTCCCGGAAAACCCGTTTTTAAAAATTTACCACTGTCTGGGGGAAAAATTCCGCTCTGCACCCAACACTGCTCCCGGGGGATTTCAACTTAAGGCACCTTAAAAAGGGGGAATATAGCAAAAATATTGTGCTTAATAAACCAGGAGGGGCCCCTTTTGAAAAAATCACATCACAGAGCTTTTAATCTTGCACAAATCAATTTAAACCCGCAAATATAGGCCTATAGATGGAGTAATAGACCCCTATTCACTAAATGAGATCTATAAGAAAAATTTCCCTATCAAAGACAAAAATACTCAGATCCCAAAAATAATTGAGGTTCAGCTGTATGCGGGAAGCCCCAGACCCACAAAATGGACAGTCACGAGGGGGCATTCACCCAAAATTTAAATTCATAAAAAAAAATAAGTTTTGGGCCAAATTTAAAACCAAATCCTAACCGATATAAGGGGGAAGATATACTAAAAACACAGGGCCCAAAACTTTGCCCGAAAGATTAAACCGGTGGGACTGATGTATGCACAAGGGTTATTCCTTAAAAAAAAGGAGGGTGATGTTAAAAAAAGAAAGAGAAGGCGCTCCCCTTTTCAGGCGCGGAAAAATTAAAAGGCGGCTAAAGAGGTCAATAATTGAAATGCGCAGGGGGACACTGGTCAGGAAATAGCAAACTCGAACTTAAGCTAAAAGAATCCTTTTGGAGTCAGGAACCGGGGGAAGAACTAAAAGCGTAAATGAAATTTAAAGAAAACCAAAGTATTTCTTCTCCTATGCCAAATCAAAAACGAGAAAACGCCCAGTTTGGGCCCCACTTAAAAAGTGGGTCCCCACAGAGACAGCAAGGAAATGAGTGACTACTCAAGTTTCCCAATATGATCAGTTTTTAGCAACCCCGCTAACCGATGGGTCGAAGATCAAAATGAATTTTTTTTTGAGAGACCACAAAATTGATTAACAAAGCCTATCCGATGTTTTCCCGACGCAATGACTTCGAACAGGCGAAAATGAATCCTGCACTCTGCCCAGGGCCAGACTCTGGAACTCTGTGTCATCAAAAACTGCAAGAAGCCCCTACACGACCCTTTTTCCCACCCTATGGGGGGGCATGGACACGGGGGTCGTCCCTCAGTTAAATAAAAACAACAGCATACCCCCACAAAAAAAGGGGGCGTAAAGCAACAGAAAGAATACAGACCAATAGAAATAACATCCCATATCATAAAAATCTTTGAAAGGGCCCAAAGAAGAAAGATCCCCCCCATCTAGAAACCATCAGTTACAAAACCCCAGGGAATGGGTTTAGAAAGGTCGTCCTGTCTGTCTAGCTACTGGACATACGAAAAGCCAAAATGACTGAAGCCCCCAAAAAAGCAGGTATATTTCAGACTTGCAAAGCCTTCGACAAGTGTGACCATGGCTAATAGGCAAAAAATGCGCGCTAAAAGGAAATAACGGAAAAGTGGTCGATGGATTAAAAATTTCCTCACTCAGAACAAGAGAGTAGTCGCAACGAGTAAAGTCGAGGGCGGGTACGGTGAAAAGCTCTGTTCCAAAAGGCACAGTACTAGCTCCCATCTTGTTCCTCACCCTCATATCGACTAGAAAGGATGTCAGCCACAGCCCGTGTTTCCTTTGAGATGCCCCGAATCGATGACGGGTCTTCCATTGCAGAACTGCAAGGCCCGGGGAATCAACCAAATCTTTCAGTGGGCTGCAGAAAAAAATATGAAGTTCAACGATGGAAATTTCAATTACCAGTATGGAAAAACATGGGAAATTAAATCTTCATCGAGTACAAAAAAAATTCTCCCCACGAAATAGAGGAAACCCCAACGTAAAAGTCGGGGAGTGTTTATGTCGGAGGATTTTTCACCTTAAAGGGCCATAACATGTATCAATCGCTCGCTAGAAAAATGACGGAGGATAATGAAAACCCTTCAAAACTAGGGGGGGCCCAAGCCCTGATGACACTTTCAGGTCACTTGTTTATCAGGCTGGAATTTTGCTGCACTCTAACGCCCCTTTCAAGGCGGGGTAAATTCCCCGCCCTAAAAAATGTACAGAGACTTTCATGGCGCGCCATACCCCCTTTAAAATCGGGCATAATTCAGATAATCCCAGCCCACTCCCTACTTTTCTCATAAAAATCTTGGTAAAAATTTCCCAAGACACTACTAAAGTCACCTTAGGACTTCACAAAGGAGGCAGCCTTAATAATTCACAAAAGCGTAGCAAAAATGATGGACATGAGCTGAAAAATTTTAAAATATTGACGAAAAGTATTAATAATTTTCTAAAAAGACCCAAACCCTATAACGCCTGCCTAAAAAAACTAAACAGGGGGCTAAGAGCTGAACATTCCCCGGGTTTAACACCCGCATTCCAAATCCTAAATACAAAAAACCAATATGAAAAAAAGTACGAATGGGTCACTAACCAGAGACCAAACCAAAAAGTTACTGTCAATCCTAACCCGCCTGATAAGAAGGGCAAAAAAAAATTTTATTTGAGAACAGATTTCAACTTACGAGGGAATTTTAAAAAAACCTGGGAAAAACCCCCATCGAATTTTTAGGAACAAAAAAAGATATCACGAAATGCGAAATAAAATTAGCAAAATCAGTGACCCCCAAATCCCCCAACAAAACGCAAACAGATCAAGATTTTTCTCCACTATAGGACAAAAAACCTTTTCCCAAAAAAATCCCAAGCTCAGATCCCCAAAATGATACCACTGGAACTACCCCAAACCACTGTTCCAGCTCGATAACCCCTACGAAGTCTCCCCTTTTATAACCGCTAAAAAAAAAAGGGGGATTTAAATACCTTACCCCCCTTTATATACAAAAAATTCCAAGTGCTATCACCTTTGCAACACTTTCAAAACCCTTGATCTCCACCTTCCCCCCAGTACTCAAAATAGCAAAGGGCAACCCGATCCCCAAAAGGGGGGACCAAAAAGAGTTGAATAACTTGGCCAATATCAATTTCACCCTCTCTCAAAAATCTTCGAAAAATTAAATTTATAACGAATCTACTCCTACCTTATCTCCCCAAACTATAACCCCCCCAATTTTGGGTTAGGCCAAATAAAAATATAAGATGCTATTATACAATGCTAGAACTTATCACTGCAAAAGAGAAAAAAGAAGTCCATGGGGGTCTTTATTGACTTCGTTAAGCTTTTGGGTACAGTTAACCATGGGGCTTGCTCCCCGAAAATTGTCACAAATATGGTATAAGAGGGACCCCCTCAACTACCCAAGATACCTCAGCAACAGAAGCCAGTAGGTAGCAAAGGGGCAAACTTTTGCAAAACCCAAAAGTTGGTGTCCCCAGGGAGTGTCCTTGGCCCTTTCTTTTCCTATAATAAATGACCTACCAAAAAGCTTCGAATTACAAAAACCCCAAACATTTGCAGATGACACTACATACTCTTCTCCCACCCGAGCCAGTCCGCTACCCAATATGTAAATACAGAATTACAGAAAATATTCCCTGGTGGGGGATAAAAATTCACTAAATTTTGAAAAAAACCACTTCATTAGTTTGGGAAAGGCTACGTGTCCCTCTTTAAAATAATGATAAACGGATCACCTATCACAAAATAACAGAGGGAAAATTCTTGGATCCCCTTTTATAAAGACTCAAATTTCATCCCCCATATACAACAAAATTTCAGAAATTTTTAAGATGTAGGCTACTATCGAAAAATCGGACTATGTCCCGTCAGCCTCCTTTGGGCCCCAAACACTCTCTTATTTCCCCCATCTCCCTATGGGGAATTTTTGATGGGGGTCAACAAAAAGTAAACCCTTCGACCACTAAAACCCAACAAAGGGGCAGTTAGAATGATAACAAATTCTCACTATAGGCAGCCACTCCCCCAATATTATACATTTAAATATTCCCATACAAAACATTCATACTTATTACTGACCATTACAAAATAGAACACTTAACTCTGATTTAACCCTCCCTCAAACTCTCCTTTCCAACCTAAAACAGAAGCAGACCATAACAAAGGCACGTTTTCCTCTTTGATGTTCCTGTGTCCTCTCACCTTTGAAAAAACTCAATGCCAAAAAAGGCCCTAAAATTGGAACTATTACTGTAAATATAAAAGAAAACACTACCTTTTAAAAAATTCAATCTCTTCTCAAGATCATTTACTCATCCAAAACCAATAAAATACTAAATAATGAACTTATAAATTGTATATTTTAAAATGTTTCTCACAATTATATCACATAAATGTTAAACCAAAAACCAATTTAACTTTATTTTTTTTTAAATCATACCAAAAGAAAAACCATTTATGAATGTACAACAATGCTTCCCCCTAGCCTGTTTTTGAAATACTCACTTGTGTTTAAGTAATTGTTTACATTAAATTTTTTTCCCCCGTGTCATCTTGTTAGTTCATCTTAAGTTTTTTTTAAACCCACCCCGTAATGCTTGCATAGTAAAAGTGGTTTTTGGCATACTGCTCTTTTCTGTATTTTTTGTACTCTGTATGTGTGCACAAATTTTTTAAATAAATAAATAAATAAATAAAAAAAACACCTCAATTCGGGACGTTGAGGTTTCTAAACCGTTTCCCCGGAACGAGGAGGGAGAGATACTGATTAATACACCTGGAAAATCCTAGGGGTAGTACCGAACTTGCACCGAAAATCACTCACTAGAAAGCAAAAATTTGGCAGACGATGACCACCCCCCATAAAAAAGAGGGGTGTCACTAGCCGTTAAGAGCCCATAAAATAAGTGTCGGGGCCCGGGGGATTTCAACTGCCTCCAGACACATAAGGGGGGATTACCAACAGACCCGGGCAGTCTTAAGTGGACTGGAAAGCCCCCTAAGTCATTTCCTGATCACCCGGGCTGGGCCGTCGTTGGTTTGCGTGCCCCGCAGCAACACCTGGTGATCAGGCGTGACCCACCGGAGGCCGTCACGACCGGGGCCCGGGGCGTTGACCCCAAAACTTCCCAGGTAAACCCCAGGTCCAGGTAAACAGTGTTGCAGTTCATATAGTTTTGAAGAAATTTTTTTTTATTTTTGTCGCTATACCCAAATGACTACGTTGCAAAGCTTCCCAGTATCCCTTCAAAAAATAATTGAAGGATTTTTTAAAATACACTAACGTGTTGTCATGCTAGAAAAGGGTTTTGTGTATAAGTATCTTTGACTTTCAGTTTGTTTGAGAGGCAGCCCTTTAAAATGTGGGGTGGATGAATTTGGGGCCACACTTTCTTATAGTGTCAACCTTTTTAAAGATTTAGACATTTTTAAACAAACCCCTAAAGGAAGGGCTAAGGCTTGTTATAAATATTGAATTACTGGATTGTATCCACTTTTTGCAAAAAAAAAAAATGATTAGGTATATAAAGAAAATGTTTAATGCTGTAATTTCCTAAATATGGGGGCTACCCCCTCACAGGTATTTACAAATGCACAATAAATAGCCGCTCAGGGGGGCACAAAGTAAAATACGTAGTAAGTGAAGGGGTTTTTTTTTGAAATGACACAAGTGGTTTATCGAAGCTTATTGAGATGTGTTGAAGCGTGATTAGAAAATACAGATATGCCGTATTTGATGTTGTAGATGAGGTTCCCATGGGGAAAAAGGTTCAAAAAAATTTCCCTAAAACCACACTTGTGTCTTTCTTTATCTTGCAGGTCCAATTTTATATGTTAAAAAAACTACATGGCTTATTGTATTGTAGTTATTTTGGGACTTTTCCAGGGCCAACAGCTAGCTAGTAACATTAATATTTTGCTAGGTAAAAGTGGGAACAGATGTTTGGGGAAAGACGCCCCCATTCCCTGGTAAGGATCAAACCTTTGTTTTTATAGCTTTATTGTGAAATACATCCTATTAATTAGAACATAAGAAAAAAGGAGACTGCAACAGGTCTACTAGCCCCGGTGGGGAGGTCCAAGTATTATGGTCTGTTTGTGTGTGTTTCTGGGCCGACCAATTACATGTATTTTAAATTTTAGAGCTTTGTTAATTACCCACCACCCCGTGGTGGTAGTCGAAAGGCTCCGGGGGATGAGCCCCAAGCCTTTAATTGTTATACCTCGCTCACACACTGAGGTCTGGGGGCCCACCCGGAAGGCTGGAAAAATTTGTTCACCCATCAGTAAAATGGGTAAAATGGGTGTTAGTTGACTGCTTGTTTACCTGGAGAGAAGTTCGGGGGTCAACGCCCTGCGGCCCTGTCTGTGACCAGGCCTCCTGGTGGATCAGAGGGGCTGATCAACCAGGCTTTTACTGGCTGGCTGATGCAATCCAAACGTATGAGCCACAGTCTGGCCTGCGTCTAGGTATGACTTTAGGTGCGTGTCAGTGCCAGCTGAAGACTGTCAGGGGTTCATTGGTAATCCCCTTATGCATGCTGGGAGGCAATTGAAATGTCTCGGGGCCCCTCACAATTATGTATGTCTCTTAACGTTGCTAGTGACACCCTGCTTTTCATTGGGGGGGATGGTTGCATCGTCTGCCAAGTCTTTTGCTTTCATTGTGAGTGAATTTTCGTGTTCAAAAGTTAATGGTACTAGTCTCTAGGTTTTTCCTGGTGTATATAATAGGTAATCTCTCCCGCCTGCGTTACAGGGAATACAGGTTCGGAACTTCATGCACTCCAGTAATTGAGTTGGTTTATCTCGTTATAGCATGCCGTGAAGGTTCTCTCTTCATTGTCTATGGTCAGCAATTTCACCTGCCTTTGAAAAGGTGCTGTCTAGTGTGCAGCTCAATATTCCAGCCTATATAGAACAAGTGACCTGAAGAGTGTCATCATGGGCTTGGCATCCCTAGTTTTGAAGGTTCTCATTATCCATCGTCATTTTTCTAGCAGCCTGCGATTGATACTAAGGTTATGGTTCCTTCAAGGTGAGGACTCTACAATACGATCACATCCAGGTTTTTGACGTTGGCTTTTTGGCTCTATTTTGTGGCAGAATTTGTTTTATACTCTGTGATGATGTTTTAATTCTTCTCGTGTTTAATCATATCGGAGTAATTTGAAATTTCTCATCGTTGGAAACTTCATATTGGTTTTCTGAAAGATTTGGTTGATGTCACACCCTGGAGCCTTGGCATGTCGCAATGGAAGACTCTGTCATGCAGATTCGGGTGTCATCTGCAAAGGATGTCACTGTTGCTGTGGCTGACATCCTTGTCTTGTCCGATATGAAGGATGAGAAACAAGATGGGATGGCGAGTACTGTGCTTGTGGAACAGAGCTTTTCACCATAGCCACCTCGGTCTTTTACTCTGTTGGATCTACTACTCTTTGTGTTCTGTTTGTAGGAAATTTATAAGATCATCTACCAAACTTTTTCATGTTATTCCTTTTAGCACGCATTTTGTGTGCTATTACGCCATGGTCACTCTTGTCGACGGCTTTTGCAAAGTCTGTATATATTACTCTGCATTCTTTTTTTCTTCTAGTGCATCTAGGACTCGTCGTAAGTGATCATAGTTGAGACTCAGACAGGAGCGACTTGCTCTAAACCCATGTTGCCCTGGGTGTGTAATTGATGGGTTTCTAGATGGGTGCAATCTTGCTTCCTTAGGACCCTTTCAAAGATTTTTATGATATGGGCTTTAGGAATGTTAGTGCTATCGGTCTGTAGTTCTTTGCTATTGCGTTCTACTGCTCCCTTTGATGGAGTGGGATTTGTCCTGTTGTTTTTAGTAACTGTGGGACACCCCCATGTCCATTTGCTCCTCTCCATAGGATTGTAAATGCTCGTGTTATGGGGCTTCTTGCAGTTCTTGAGGAACACGGAGTTCCATGAGTCTGGCCATTGGGCAGAAGTGATGGCATGTCCTTTTATCGCCTGTTTCGGAAATTGATGTAATTTGCGTGTCAGGATAACATCAGATAGGCTTGTGTTAACGAAATTCTGTGGCTCATTAAAAAACTCATTTTATTCTTTGACTCGCGTCTGGTTAACGACTTGCTAAAAACTGAGTCATATTGGGACTTGAGTAGCTCACTCATTTCCTTGCTGTCATCTGTGTAGGACCCATCTTGTTTAAGTAGGGGCCCAATACTGGACGTTGTTCTCGACTTTGATTTGGCATAGGAAAAGAAATACTTTGGGTTTCATACTGGGACAAAATTGACCTAATTTGCCCAAAATGCTCTGCATAAGTGGCTTTACATGTATAAGTATGTCATTGATGTCAGCTAGGCCTGTATACCTTGTACATGTAGAAATAAAGATATTATTATTATTATTATTATATTATTATAAGAGCGTTGGTATGAGAGTATAGTTTTACCAACGCTCTTATATGGGTGTGAAGCATGTGTGATGAATGTTGCAGCGAGGAGAAGGCTGGAGGCAGTGGAGATATCATGTCTGAGGGCAATGTGTGGTGTGAATATAATGCAGAGAATTCGTAGTTTGGAAGTTAGGAGGAGGTGCGGGATTACCAAAACTGTTGTCCAGAGGGCTGAGGAAGGGTTGTTGAGGTGGTTCGGACATGTAGAGAGAATGGAGCGAAACAGAGTGACTTCAAGAGTGTATCAGTCTGTAGTGGAAGGAAGGCGGGGTAGGGGTCGGCCTAGGAAAGGTTGGAGGGAGGGGGGTAAAGGAGGTTTTGTGTGCGAGGGGCTTGGACTTCCAGCAGGCATGTGTGAGCGTGTTTGATAGGAGTGAATGGAGACAAATGGTTTTAATACTTGACATGCTGTTGGAGTGTGAGCAAAGTAACATTTATGAAGGGGTTCAGGGAAACCGGCAGGCCGGACTTGAGTCCTGGAGATGGGAAGTACAGTGCCTGCACTCTGAAGGAGGGGTGTTAATGTTGCAGTTTAAAAACTGTAGTGTAAAGCACCCTTCTGGGCAAGACAGTGATGGAGTGAATGATGGTGAAAGTTTTTCTTTTTCGGGCCACTCTGCCTTGGTGGGAATCGGCCAGTGTGATAATAAAATAAAATAAATATTATTATTATTTTGTTAGCTGATCATATTGCAGGAGCAATGAATTATTTACACAATGAACTGTCAATAGTAATGAACTTAGCAAGTACACAAGTGGCAACAACTTGGTAAGTCTCCATGTGTGACTTCATGAAGGCAGGGGATGAACCATGACAGTTTTTTGGGCTATCCAAGGTAATTTATATTATGTTTAATAAGTTTATTTAGGTACAGGTACACATAATTAGTTACATAAGTAATCATACAAGGCACAGAACACTCTTTGATGTTCCTCGTGTCAATCTCACGCTATGCAAAAACTCAATGCACATAAAAGGCTCTAAAATCTGGAATTCATTACCTGTAAAAATAAAAGAAACACTACTTGTTTATAAATTCAAGTCTCTTCTCAAAGATCACTTACTCACCCAAAACTAAATAAATACTGAATAAGTGAACCTTATAAATTGTATATCTTAAATGTTTCTCACAATTAAATCACATAAATGTTAAACCTAAGACCCAATCTAACTTTGTTATTTTTTAAATTCACTACCTAACAGAATACTCCATTCTACTGAATGTACAGCAATGCATGCAACCATATGACCTGTCTTTGTAATACTCATTTGTGCTTTATTGTTATCTGTTTACAAAAATGTTTTATCACTGATTACATCATTGCTTAGTTAATCTTAAGTTAATTTTAAGCCAGCCCGTAATGCTATGCATACAAGTGGCTTTGGCATGCTGCTCTTACCTGTATTTTTTTGTACCTCTGTATGTATGTTCAAATTATTAAATAAATAAATAAATAAATAAATACATATTAACATATATGTCAGTTACATATGATAACCCAAAAAAAGTCTGGCTTATTTCCCAATGGAAATAAGTCACTTTGTCTGAATTTTTTGGGTTATTCTAGGTTCTCTACACATATGCTGCTATGTATGATAATCTATGTACATAACTGTATTTGTGTATACCTGAATAAACTTACTTACTTAGTCCTTGTATATCCATGAAAGGTTTAGTGCTTCTTTTGATTATAATAATAATGTATTTCCATGTATGATAATTGTACCTGTGTATAACTGTACGTACCTAAATAACTTATTAAATTTATTTTCACAGGTGTTCGAGCCTGCAGATTCAATTCAATTCAATTCAATTCAAAGTTTATTCTCTATAAGGAGATGATGGAGTGTGATAAAATTAATGAATTTAGAAACAACTCACTCAAAAATGTTTTAAGAAATGTCAAAGTATTTTATCCACAGTGGTATATTTCAGCATT
>NW_026470137.1:0-11769 GCF_026875155.1 Cherax quadricarinatus | reverse complement strand
AAAGATGAAAGTATGTATAACATAGTAAATTTAATTGTCCATTTACTGGATGGGTGATCCATGGAGGCACCCTCATTCTTGGCTAAAAAAATCTTGATAACCCAGAGGCTGCCTATCTCAATAAGTACATTATACCTATAAAACAAAATACAGGGGAACCAAAAATATTGAACTTAATCAATTTCGGGAGTTATTCTCAATTCGAAAAGTTGAAAAGCAAAGAATATTCCCCTAAGAAATAATGGAAAATGAAATTAATTCTTTCCCAAAAAACCCAAAAATATTAAAAAAAAAATACTTTTTTTAAGAGATTAATTTAGTTTTACAACACAAAAAATTGTTAATTGTTACATATTAATAAATTTAATAAACCACCACCATCCACTTACGACCGATTCGGTTCCGAAAAAACCGGGTGAAGTCGAAATGGCCGTAAGCAAAACTTTACTCTGAATATCAACAAAAAATTTTTGTAAGATTTTTATTTTTTTGTTTTTTTTTGGTATTTCATGTTTTACTTTACTTTTTTGCTGTTAGTCTGTTTTTTATACTGAAAGGGTTTAGGAAAAAACATGTGTACAACACAAATATTTGTTTATTCCCAGAAATTTGGTTAAAAAACACGGCCCCGTAAGTCGAGTGGTCGAAAAGTCAAGTGGTCGTAAGTCGAGCGGGTCAAAATTGGTGGTGGGTGATATAAAAAAACTTTTTACTTACTTTATTGAAGTTTGGGTGAGGCTCTGGAAGCAGGGGGGGGGGGAGGGGGAGTTGGGGTTGTTTTTAAAAAAGGATTCCTCTCCATGGGACTAAAGGTATCAAAGCTTCTTGGGGTTAAGTAGAAAGTAAGTAAGTTTATTAGATATCAAAATACAGCTACATAAAATTATCATAATAGCAGATATGTGTAGTTTTAATTTTTTAGATTTTGCCCCGAAGTGGCGTTTATTGTGCCCCATTTCCACCCTGTGGACGTAGCGGAGAGCATATGGATACACAAAAGGCCTAGGAACTAGGCCCCAAAGGGTTTTTAAAAGGAATAATATGGATTTATATCTACTATCTTAGTTCACTTATCTGTTTCAACAAATTTAGGAAAAATTTTCTTAGTTATTGGTATCTTATTTTCTTAATAAGATATCTTGACTTTCAATAGGTTATTTTCGTTGTCTTGTATTTCCCCAATAAATGGACAAATAAGCACTATGTTAAGAGAGTGACCATATGCCCGATACTAAATTTTTTTGTTTTATATCTCTGTGTGTCTCCCAAATGCCCGAAGTACTTGTAACCAAACCTAAGCTGGCCACTACAACTCAGTCAGTCTGTTCACTTGAATTGCTCCAAAACATATTATCTACATTATGTTTTCATGTGGGTTATAGATCTACTCAGGCTTTAACTGCATTCCCATAAAATCATTTTCTTATTACTTCTCTCCCAATATTTTCCTAATGCTAGACCAGTTTTACCAAAGTTTTAAATTTTAATTTCCTTCTGGGGACTCTTCTTGGCTAAAATTCAAATTTATCATGAAGGGGGTAATCCAATTGTGATGGGGTCCATGCAAATTTTTACATTAAAACCCTTTGTTTCCCAATTTTTTGGATCTATACCTGGCTTTCCCCAAGAGCATGTTGTTGGATCATTAATGAGTAAAAGCCCTTTAATGATGCATGAATCGTAGAGAACCTAGGATAAACCCCCAAAAAATCAGCAGAGTGACCCTTTCTTCCCTTGGGGTCCTTTTATTTTCCATTGGGGTTACTTCCCTTCTGTCTTTTAATGCCACTAGGACCAGCTTGAGAGTCACTGGACCCTGTCTCACAAAATAACTGTCCACAACCTCTGTTTCTGGTGCCTCTTTAAGATTTCCCTAAAATGGGACATGGTTCTGTCACTGAACTTGTTGCAAAGATAGCTTGTTTCAGCTTGCTCAGTTTTGATACTTCTCCACAAACATTTGGACATCATTCCCCTTCTGTATTATTTCCTTCTTCACCTCTATGGTGTTTCTCACTTTACCACAGGGGAAACCACTAGCAAGTTTCTTTGGGCCCATTGTAGTTTTTTCCAGTCCCACAAGCACTAAACACAAAAAATAATCGTAAAAATTTTTGAAGAGAGCGGGGGTTAGTGTTCGTAAAGGATCAAAAAAACCAGATGGTCACGGCACCTGCGTGGGCGCGGACAGGCCGTACCCGGGGTTCGAAATGGGGGCAGTTCGATAATGGGGACAAAGTTATTTTTAAAAAAAGTTTTTTTTTCAAAAGTTTGAAAAGCGATCGTTCGAAATTTGGGTTTCCCCACTGTACCCTTTTACTCCTAAATTTTGCTCAGAACTTGGATCTTGGCTTCCTCTTTTTTATCCTATGTTATGATAAACTTTTTGTTTATTGTGTCTTCCTTTTCTCTATATGCGAAACAATTACAAAACATCCCCCAAAATTTACCTTTTTTTTTTTTAAACCGTCAGTCGTTCCCCCCCGAGACAGGGGGGACCAAAATAAAAGAAAAAATTTTCATCTTCATTCAACACTTTCCCATCATAACATAATCCTGTCTTTGCAAAACACTCAGATCGACGCTTAAACCCCTCCAAACTGCCAGTACCCTAAACCCTCTTTAAATGGGGTTGTACTTCCCATTTCCGGGACTGGTCTGGTAGCCAGTTTCCCTAAACCCCTTTCACAAAATATTCCCCTGCTCACCCCCAAACACTATAGGTCCCAAAAGCCATTCGTTTATTCACTCCTTCATGCTCATGGACCTTGCGGAAGTTCAAGCCCTCCCCCCCACTAAACCCCCTTTAACCTCCCCCAACCTTTTCAGGTCCCCCCAACCCGCCCCTTTCCCTCAATAGTTTTATTGTCCCCAAGTCATTTATTTTTTTCCCATTCTTTGTAAATGCCCAACCCCTAAACAGTCCCTATTCAACCCTCTGATAATAGTTTTGAAAACTTCACCCCCCCTCCTAATTTCCATACTATGAATTCTCCCCATAATTTTTACCCCACACATTCCCCCTTAACACGACATCTCCACTGCCTCCACCCGCCTCCTTGTGCAGCATTTAAAACCCCATGCTTCACACCCTTTAAAAAAATTTTGGTACCTACATGGATAAATTTTTGTATTCCAGATACCTCAAACACCCCCCTTTTTTTCCCTTCAGCAGAAAAGTACTGTGTCAACTCCCATTTTGTTTTTTTTTCCCAATAATTTAATCCCCCCCCTCCCCCCAACCCCCAAACATTTACTTTTTTTAAAACCCCATCTATAAAATTTAAAAAAACCTGGTAATTTACACTCCCTGTCAAAGATCTATGTTTTTGAGAACAATCCCCCCTCTCCCCTACCCCCCAAACCCTGAGCCTCACTACCTCATAAAAAACTTTTTTAAAGCATTTAGTAATTATATATCCATCACTGCACATTGCCCATCCCCCCCATCCCTCTATCATTGCCTTTTCAAAATCTGTAAATGTAAATGAAAACTTCCCTACCTTTATTTTAAATACTGTTAAATGTTGCTCAATGTAAACACTTGATTCACATTTTCCCATTCTGAAGCCTACTTGCTCATCGAATTTCTCTCTTTTTCCCTCAAATTTTTTTTCAATGAAAACTTCCCTACCTTTTTCGGGTTTTCTAAACTTTTCCCCCTATATTTTTTACAATTCTTTTGTCCCACTTTCCTTTATATAAAAGAATTTACACACGTTCTTGCCAGTCCCTAGGCCCCTTCCCCCTCTTCATACATTATTAAACAAAAATCCCAAACCACTCCATCAGTTTCTCCCCCGCTTTTAATATTTTGTCATGACCCATCATTTCCAGCTACTTTACCCCCCTTTCATTCTTTAAGCCTCAGCCCCCTCCCCCCACTCACATCCTGCTCTTCTTCACTCCTAAAAGATGTTATACTCCCGGGCCCTGCATGAAATTACTGCTTCCCTTTTTTTCATCGACTTTTAAAGGTTTCCTCAAAATTTTTCCCCCCATTCCCCTACCCCCAGCCCCCCATCAATAACTCCCACTCAGCTTTAATGCAAACCCTTCATTCCCTAGGCTTTTTAATTGTTTATTTACTCCAAAATTTTTTCTTATTTCAGGAAAATTTCTTGACAAGTTCCCCCACTTTACTTTGTCTCTTTTGCACTCCCCCCACTTCTTCATTTTTGTTTTGCTCCCATTACCTGCCCTTTTTATATCATTCTGCTTTGAAAAAACCTCTCATAAGCACCTCTTCTTTTTTTTGCACCTTTACCTTATCATTCCCCCAATCACCCTTTTTTTCCTCCTGCACCCACCCCCCTATCTCAAATTCTCCCCCCAATTTCCCAAATATGCTTTTTTTAAAATACCCCATCCCCCCAAAACCCTCCCCCTCACACCTAAAATTACACTAGCCCACCTTTTCCCGTAGTTGCTTATATCTCACCCTAACTTCCTCCCCCTTACTTCATAAACTTTCACCTCCCCCTTTCTCTTATGTTGCCATTTTCTTTGCCCCCTTCCCTCTCTCTAACTGTAGTTTAAAACAGATAATGATCCAATTATCTTTTGCCCCTCTAAAAAATTTCATCTGAAGCCTCCCCATCAACCTTTTATCCACTAATACATAATCTAAAAAAATACTTTCATTATGTGCTATATCATATCTTGTAAAAAATTTTTTTACCCTCTTCTTCAAAAAATATGAATTACTATTCCCAAAACCCTTTTTAAATAGTTCATTTTCATTTCCCCCTGGAAACCCCCAAATTTCCCTACTATTTCCCTTACAACATTTTTCCCCCCTTTTAGTTTTTGGACCCCCAAACCCATGAGTATCTCTCACTTGGGTAAAAATTTTCCTCATGCACTTGCTAAAAATTTCCCCAAATCTCTTCTCTCTCCTCCCACTTCTCTCTTCTACAAGTGCATAAAACTTGCTAAAACCCATTTTCACACCCAAACCCCTTTTTTTACCCCCACATAATCCTTGAATTTAAAGATTTATTTTCCCTTTTTTCCCTGTCAAATTATCCTTCATCATTATTGCACTATACAGAGTATATCTTTCTCCCAACGTAATATAACCCTCCATATTCTTACTCGAATTTAAAACTGGATATATAAAAACCCAATGAAAAAATTGTAAGAAAAAAAATTTAGAATTTTAAAATTTATTTTAAAAAATTTTGGGGATTTTGTTAATGTTCAAAAATTTAACAATACCTGAGTTAATCTGGTATGCAGAAGACTGCTTTTACAGGGGAAAGCCGGCTAAACGTAGACAGCATTCCAGTTAAATCCTCGTTCCCTTAATCAGAGACATATTTCATCATATATGGAAAAGTATATAGTATTTATTACAAGGACCCTTAAAAGGGGGGTTTTGGGATGTTGGCTGTTTGGAGTGACATCTGAACTTCATTCTGGGCACCTTTGAAAAGACAAGTTATGTGTGTTAAGGGTGAATTGTTTCTTTTTTGGGTTGCCCTACCTTGGTGGGAACGGCCAACGTGTTGGAAAAAAAAGGGCCCCTTTTGGGTCAAAATAGAAAGAGCTTTTTAAAAGGCTTCCCTTTCCCTGGAGTTTACCGGGAGAGAGTTCCGGGGGTCAAGCCCCTGTGGCCCAGTCTGTGACCAGGCCCCTGGTGGATCGACCCTGATAAACCAGGCTGTTGCTGTGGTCCAGAAAAACCAACGTATGACCGCACCCCCGGTGGTCAGGCCCGACTTTAGGTGCTTGTCCGGCCACTTGAAGACTCCCGGGGGTTGTTGGAAACCCCCTTTATTATGCTGGGGGGGCAGTTGAACAGTCTAGGCCCCTAAACCTTTTTGTATGGTTCTTCCCGGCAGTGACCACCCCTTTTTTTTCTTTGGGGGGATGTTGATGTCCCCAAGTTTTGTTTCGTGTGGTGATTTCGTGTGCAAGTTCGGAAGATAAGATAAATTTTATTCGGATTTTTAACCCGGGGGGTTAGCCCCCCAGGGGTAACCCCAAGAAAGTCAGTGCTATCGGGACTGTTAAAATTTTTCCATTTGGGTCCTTAATCTTGTCCCCCGGATGGGCCCACCCATCCCTAACCCCAGGTAAACCATTTGCTCAATTGACAAAACAGGGGTAAGGAAAAGTGTCGAAATGTTTTTCCCCCGCCGGGATCGAACCCGGGCCCTTCCCTGTGTGAAGGGGAGCTTTAGCCCCCAGGCACCGGGCCACCCCCGGACTAGTCCCCCCTAGAATTTTCCAGGTGTATATAATCATGTACTTCCCCTGCTTCCGGGGGAAAAAGGTTTGGGGAAACTCAAAAGCTCCGTAACTGAGGTGTTTTACTCCCTTATCCGCCCTGAAGGTTCCCCGTTTCATTTTTTTAGGTCAGCAATTTCCCTGCCTTGAAAGGTGCTGTTTGTGCAGCAATTTCCCGCTAAATAGAACAAATGACCTGAAGAGTGTCACAGGGTTGGGCCCCCCTATTTTTAAGGGCTATTTCCATCCTGTCATTTTTTAGCGGGTGCGATTGTACAATGTTAGGTCCCTTTAATTTGAGTCCTCCGAAGATCACTCCCAGGTCTTTGCGTGGTGTTTCGCTCTATTTGTGGGGCCCGGGGAAATTTTTTTTGTACTCTGATAAGATTTAATTTCTCGTGTTTTCCAATCTGAGTAATTAAAATTTTCATCGTTGAACTTATATTGTTTTCTGCAGCCCACTGAAAGATTTGGTTGATGTCTGCCTGGAGCCCTTTCGGTCGCAATGGAGGACACTGTCATGCGATTCGGGTGTCATCTGCAAAGGGAAAACCGGTGCTGTGGCTGACTTTTTGTCTATGTGGGTAAGGATGAGGAACAAGATGGGAGCGGTATGGCCTTGTGGAACAGAGCTTTTTACCGTCTGCCCGGGCTTTCTCTGTTGACGACTACCTCGTGTTCTGTTATGAGGAAATTTAGATCCTCGACCCTTTTCCTTTATTCCTTTAGCACGATTTTGTGCACTATTACGCCATGGCACACTTGTGAAGGCTTTTGCAAAATTGTATATATTCATCTGCTTTTTTTTTGTTTCTAGTGCATTTAGGACCTTTTCGTGTGATCCAAAATTGAGACAGACAGGAGGCCCGTTCTAAACCCCTGTTGCCCCCGGGTTTTGTAACTGATGGGGTTTTTAGATGGGTGGGGATCTTGCTTCTTAGGACCCCTTTAAAGATTTTTATGATATGGGATGTTAGTGCTTTGGTTGTAGTTCTTTTCTGTTGCTTTACTGCCCCCCTTTTTGGGGTGGGGTGTTTTCTGTTGTTTTTTGTAATGTGGGACGACCCCCTGTCCGCTCCCCCTCCAAGGATGGAAAAGGCTGTAAAAGGGCTTCTTGCAGTTCTTTAGAAACTGAGTTCCCTATTGCCCCGGGGGGAAATGCATGGGCATGTCATTTTATCGCCTGTTCAAAGTCATTTTTCGTCGGATAACATAGTAGGCTTGTGTTAATCAAATTTTGGGCTTTCATAAAAAATTCATTTTGACTTGACTCTCAGTTGGTTGCGGCTTGCTAAAAACTGAGTCATTTTGTGACTTGAGTAACTCACTCTTTCCTTGCTGTATTGTGTAGGACCCATCTTGTTTAAGTAGGGGCCCAAAACTGGACGTTGTTCTCAAAATTTGATTTTCTAGGGAAGAAATACTTTTGGGGTTTTTTTCGTTTCATTTAGGGGTTTTGTTCTTCCCCCGATTCCTGATCCTATAAATTCCTTTTGTTTGTTCGATGTTGTATTTTTCTGACCCGTGTCTCCCTACGCTTTTGATATATTGACCTCTTTTACCCTTGTTATTCTTTTCCGTCGCCCGTAAACGGGGCGCCCCGTCTCTTTCTACTTTACATTATCCCCCCTTTTTCTTGGGAATAACTTGTGCATACATCGAGTGCCACCAAGTTAATTGTTTAGGATAAGTTGGGGTTGTGTTGCTTTTTATTTTTCCCCGCTTATATCAGTTGGATTGGTTTTTTCTTGGGCCCCTTTTATGTTTTTTTTATTGAAGTTGAAAATTTGGTGAATGCTCCCCCGTGACTGTTCATTTTCGGGGTTGGGCTCAGCTAAGTTGAACCTCAAATTTTGTTGTGACGAGTATATTGTTTTTTTAGGTGACATTTTTTTATCGTCATCATTGTTATGAAAATGAAGTCTGTGTATTCCATTTGTGGGTTATTATTTGTGGTTTAAAAAGAATTTTGGGGAAAATTTAAAAGCTATTAATATTAAAAAAAAATATATATTGAAAAAAAGGGTTTAAAAAAAACAGCATGAGGTTTTTCTTTTTTTATAGATATTCCGTCGATGAATATTCCCCAAATTCGACCCCCAATTTCCAGCAGATCTTCCGAGGTTATGATGCAAAGATTGCTCTTATTGGTCGTCCTTTTAACCCCTGTGAATACGACAATATATGCATTTCTCTTCTTTGCCCCTGGCCCCGAGATACAATATAAGAATCTCGTTTAAATTGCATTAATTTTTTACTATTGTACTGTTTTTTAACAAAGTTTCATTTTTTTTTCCTTTCACAAAGATTTTATTCAAAAAGGGGAAATTAATTCTGTTTTTGGGTTTCCTTTTTTTAGCTGAACATAGTATTTGAGGAAATCATTTTCTATCCATAGGTGCCCCCTGAACATTTGAAAAAGTTTTTTTTATATCTCCTTGAAAAAAATTAATCGAATTTATGTAAATTTGCAGTTTTGTAAAGCCCCGTTATTATTTTTGGGTAAAAACATTTATAAGCACCCGAAGGGTTGTTCAGTTAATATCTTTATTATGGCCCCATACCAAATCCTGTGAGCAGTAGTCAAAGGATTACAGAGGACAAGTGGGTCCAGGGACTGGGCCCCCAAAAGTTTTGATAGCTGAGCAAGTTATGAAGGTATTGAACTCCAGGTGATCTGATCACAATCATGACCAAGTGATAAAGGTAATAAATCACCCACATGTAGTAGGTAGGTGGTAGTAGGTTGGTAGAACCAACCACCAGGGAGGTACTACCATCCTGCCAAAGTGAGTGTGAAAATGAAAGCCTGTATTGTTTTACATGATGGTAGGTTTTACTGATGTCTTTTGTTGTCACATAAATAGCAAGTTAAAAGGTATGTCTTGTACTTCTACTTACACTTAGGCCCAAAACTATACATACATGCCTTGTTTGTTTATACCCTCATCTGAGTTTCTATGAATTTACTTAATAGTTCTTGGTCTTATTATTTTTTCTTTTTTATATCCATGGGAAGTGGAATAAGAACTTTCCTCCGTAAGCCATGCGGTTGTAAAAGTCAACTAAAATGCCGGGAACAATGGGCTAAAACCCCTTTTCCTGTAATAATTACTAAAAAGAATGAGAAAAAATTGTCAAAGTGGGAAGTCTGAAGGGTGCATGGATGTTGTGCAAATGAAAAGAAAGAGATGATTGTGGACGTTATGAATAAGAAGAAGCTGGATGCCCTGGCTTTAAGTGAAAAAAAGCTGAAGGGGGATGGAGAGTTTCAGTGGAGAGGAATAAATGGGATTAGGTCGGGGGTTTCAAATAGAGTTAGAGCTAAAGAAGGAGTAGCAATAATGTTGAAGGATAAGATATGGCAGGAAAAGAGGGACTAAAAATGTATTAATTCAAGGATTATGTGGAGTAAAATAAGGTTGGATGTGAAAAGTGGGTTATAGTAAGCGTATATGCACCTGGAGAAGAGAGAAGTGTAGAGGAGAGAGAGAGGATTTTGGGAAATGAGTGAATGCGTGGGGAGTTTTGAACCAAGTGTGAGAGTAATGGTGGTTGGGGATTTCAATGCTAAAGTGTGCAAAAATGTTGTGGAGGGAGTAGAAAGGTAAATTTGGGGTGCCAGGGTAAATGAAAATGGGGGCATTAATTGAGCTATGTGTAGAAAGAGGTTTCGTAATAAGTAATACATATTTTATAAAGAAGAGGATAAATAAATATACAAGGTATGATATAGCACGTAATGAAAAGTAGTTTGTTAGATTGTGTATTGGTGGATAAAAGGTTGATGGGGTAGGCTCCAGGTTTGTACACGTTTATAGAGGGGCAACTGATATATGGATCATTATTTAGTTTAGCTACAGTTAGAGTAAGAGGTAGATGGGAAAAAGAGGAAAAAGGCAACAACAAGAGGGAGGTGAAAGTGTATAAACTAAGGGAGGAGGAAGTTCGGGTGAGATATAAGCAACATTGGCAGAAAGGTGGGCTGGTGCAAGTATGAGTAGTGGGGGGGTTGAAGAGGGTTGGAATAGTTACAAAAATACAGTATTTAGAATGTGGGGCAGAAGTTTGTGGTTATAATGGGTGGGTGCAGGAGGAAAGAGGAGTGATTGGTGGAAAGATGAAGTAACGGGTGTGATAAAGAGAAAAAGTTAGCTTATGAAGGTTTTTACAAAGCAGAAGTGTTATAAGAAGAGTAGAGTATATGGAGAGTAAAAGAAAGGTGAAGAGAGTGGTGAGAGAGTGTAAAACGAGAGTAGATGATAGTGGGAGAGGCACTGTCAAGAAATTTTAATGAAAATAAGAAAAAATTCTGGAGTGAGTTAAACAAGTTAAGAAAGCCTAGGGAACGAATGGATTTGTCAGTTAAAAACAGAGTAAGGGAGTTAGTAGATGGGAGATGGAGGTTTTGGGTAGATTGTGAGAATATTTTGAGGAACTTTTAAAAAGTCGACGAAGAAAGGGAGGCGGGAATTCATGCACTGGCCCGGGAGGTATACCATCTTTTAGTAGTGAAGAAGAACAGGATGTGAGGTGGGGGAGGTGCGTGAGGCATTAATAGAATGAAAGGGGGTAAAGCAATTGGAACTGATGGGATCATGGGCAGAAATGTTAAAAGCAGGGGGGATATAGTGTTGGAGTGGTTGGTTTTTTTTGTTTAATAAATGTAGAAAGAGGGGAAGGTACCTAGGGATTGGCAGGAGAGCAAGTATAGTCCCTTTATATAAAGGGAAGGGGGACAAAAAAGACTGTAAAAATTATAGAGGAATAAGTTACTGAGTATACACATAGTACTCAAATTATGTTTCTCCCACATCATAACTTCAACAATCACTTTGAACCTTTTATCCATTGTTGACAGGAAATAATTGAATCATTGTTTTCACAGAAAGCATTTTAGAAAATATGAATATACCTTTTGTCTTGTACAAGTTTGATTCACTTAAAAATTAATAATCTACTGTACAACTATGAAATAATTACTATACTACTGTAAAACTATGATATTAAACCCTTTTGTTAAGTAGTCTGTAAGCCAATAATGTTTAAAGTTAAGTTGGCCCATAATGCCCAGGCATAATAAGGCTCTCTTTGCATTGCAACCCACTGTTGTAAATACAAAATTTTCAAAGTATGTTTGCAAAAAACATAAAATAAATAATAAATAAACAGTAGGGTTTAATTGAAGAATTAGTTTTATTTTATTTATTTTTTTATTTTATGTCTTTGCAAACAGTACTTTGAGATTTTATATTTACAATAGTGGGTTGCAATGCAAGGAGAGCCTCTATTATGCCTAGGGATTATGGGCCAACTTTACATTATTGGCTTACAGACTATGAACATAAAGTTTTCATAGTTTACATTCTAGTTTACAGTGGACAGTAAATTTTTTATAGTTGAAAAGTAGATTTTTAATTTAAATGAATTAAAACGAAGTGGATTGCGGATGAGCAAAGGGGGTTTTGAGTGCGTAGGGATTAAGGTCAAGTGTTTACATTTAAACATATTGTGAACCCCTATTTAGATTAAATG
>NW_026470136.1:0-7500 GCF_026875155.1 Cherax quadricarinatus | reverse complement strand
AAATACTCGGAAGAGTACAAGAGGGTGTTCCTAGACAGAGACAGAACAAAATCAGAACGACAGCAGCTGAGGGAGAGGACAAAAAAGCGAAAGGAGCTAGGAAAAGAGACAAGGAGGGAACCACAGAGGTCAGTCAGAGCAGAACAGAACAAAAAGGGGAAGCACACACACAACTACTCTCAGAACCATACAACCTATCACACCATCCCAAAAACACACTACAATCCATACCCACAGCCTCCACCCAACACCGAGCTATAGAATCCCACAGTATGCCACCAGGTCCCCCCACCCTCACAGGCCCCCAAACCACAGTGTTGGAAAGGAAAACTGAAGGTATGGTAAAACAAACGCTGATGGAATAACAAATAAGTGGGAGGAGTGGCATGAAAGAGTCAAAGAAGCATCAACCGGGCATCATAGCTCTCACAGAAAACCAAGCTTACAGGTAATATAACAGATGCCCATCTTTCCCAAAGGGATACCAAATCCTGAGGAAAGACAGAGGAAAAAGGGGGGTGGAGGAGTGGCGTTGCTGAATCAAAATTGCTGGAATTTTGATGAGCTGGAGAGAGGAGACAGCGGAGAAGAAGTGATTACAAAGTGGGAAACAGATCACTCTGGAGTCCCATGGTGGTAATAATCAGTGATGAATAACCCACCACAGAACACAAGGAGCCAAGGCAGAGTACGACGAGAGCAATAGAGCGATGGTTGACACACTGGCTAAGATGGCCAGAAGAGCTCATCATGCAGGGCAAAGCTTCTGATCATGGGTGACTTTACCACAAGGAAATCGATGGGAGAACCTTGGACCCACATGGGGGCCAAGATACATGGAGGGCTAAGATGATGGGGTGGGTACTGAAAACTTCATGTGCCAACACTAATGGACACTACAAGAGAGAAGAGGAGAGGATAACAACAAGGCTGGACTTAGTATTCCCTTGAGTAGACAGATATCGAGGACATCACATTATGAAAGACCCCATGGGCCAGTGACCATGTGGTTTTAAGCTTCGAATACCACAGTAGAGCTACCAAGTGGAGGAGAAGCAGGAGGCCAGGCGAATAAAGCCAAACTACCAAGAAAGGGGACTACACAGGAATGGCGTGAAAGATCTACCTGAACGGTTTCATGGGACAGAGAACTGGCAGGGAAGCCTGTTTAATGAGATGAGGAATATTAGCAACAAATGCAAGGAGGCCATGAGGAGAGGTTTTGTAACCCAAGGTAACAGGATTAATGAAAAGCCAGGATCAGCCCATGGTTATACCCAAAGGTCAGGGAGGCAAAAACCAAGTGTGCTAGGAATGGAAGAAATATAAGAAGGCAAAGGACCCAGGAGAATAAGGAGAACAGTCGTAGAGCAGAACGAAATATGCCCAGATAAGAAGGGAGCCAAAGACAAGATGAAAATGACATAGCACGAAAAGCCAAATCTGACCGAAACTGTGTACAGCCACATCAGGGAGAAAACAACAGTCAAGGACCAGTAATCAGGCTAAGGAAGGAAGGAGGAGAGACAACAGGAAATGACCGTGAAGTAGTTTGAAGAACTCAACAAGAGATTCAAAAGAAGTGTCACAGAGGAGACAGGAAGGGACTCCAGAAAACGGAGAGGTGTGGGGGGGGGGGGGGGGGGGGGGGGGGTGGGGGGGGGGGGGGCACACCACCAAGTGCTGGTCACAGTGGCATGGCACAACCGAGGAAGAAGTGAAGAGGCCTCTGAGTGGAGCTAGATACCTTCAAAGGCAATGGGCCAGATAACATCTCCCCATGGGATTGAAGAGGGATGAGAGGCGTATGTGTACCCCCTAACAACAATATTCAAATACATCTATCGAAAATAACAGGGAGATTGCCTGAGGCATGGAATACAGCAAATGTCTAGTCCCAATCCTTTTAAAAAAGGAGACAGACATGAACATTAAACTCCAGACCAGTGTCACTACATGTAAATAGTATGCAAAAATCATGGAGAAGATTAATCAGATAAGAGTGTGGAACACCTAGAAAGGAATGACTCATCAACAGCAGCAACTATGGTTTCAGGACGGGAAATCCAGTGTCACAACCCACTGGAGTTCTATGACATGGTGACAGCAGTAAGGACAAGAGAGAGAGGGTGGGTGATTGGCACTTCCTTGACAGCAAGCAGGCGTTTGACAACAGTTCCACACAAGAGATTGTGCAAAAACTGGAGACCAAGCAGGGATAACAGGGAAGGCACTACAATGGATCAGGAATACTTTCAGGAAGACAGCAGCAGTCATGGTACGTGGCGAGGTGTCAGAGTGGGGCACCTGTGAACCAGCGGGGTCCCGCAGGTCCAGTCCTAGGACCATGCTGTTTCTGGTATTGTGAACGACAGACGGAAGAATAGACTCCTGAGGTGTCCCTGTTTGCAAGATGACGTTAAGTGATCAGAAGAATTCCACTCGATTCGAAGACCAGCAGAACTACAAAGGGATCATGGACAGCTGCAGACCTGGTCCAGCAATTGGCTCCTGTGTTCAATCCCACCAAGTGCAAAGTCAATGAAGATTGGGGAAAGGGGCAAAGGAAGGCCGCAACGGAGTAAGTCCCTAGTGGGTCAGAGACTACAAACCCACTCAAAAGGAAAAAGATCTTGGGTGAGTATAACACCAGGCACATCTCCTGAAGCGCACATCAACCAAATACTGCTGCAGCAATATGGGCGCCTAGCAAACCTCAGAACAGCATTCCGACATCTTTATAAGGAATCATCAGGACCCTGTACACCGTGTATGTTAGGCCCATATTGGAGTATGCGGAACCAGTTTGGAACCCACACCTAGCCAAGCACGTGAAGAAACAAGAGAAAGTGCAAAGGTTTTGCAACAAGACTAGTCCCAAGCTAAGAGGTATGTCCTACGAGAGAGGTTTTAAGGGAAAATCAACCTACGACACTGAGGACAGGAAGATAGGGGGGACATGAAAACGACATACAAAATACTGAGAGGAATTTGACAAGGTGGACAAAGACAGGATGTTCCAGAGGATAGGACACAGTAACAAAGGGGACACAGTTGGAAGCTGAAGACACAGATGAATCACAGGGATGTTAGGAAGTATTTCTTCAGCCACAGAGTAGTCAGTAAGTGGAATAGTTTGGGAAGCGATGTAGTGGAGGCAGGATCCATACATAGCTTTAAGCAGAGGTATGATAAAGCTCACGGCTCAGGGAGAGTGACCTAGTAGCGATCAGTGAAGAGGCGGGGCCAGGAGCTCGGACTCGACCCCCGCAACCTCAACTAGGTGAGTACAACTAGGTGAGTACACACACACACACACACACACACATTTAATAAGTCGAATCGTCCAATTTGGCAAGGGTTCACTTTGCCGAATTAGCCAAATTAAAATTTGTTTTTGCCACAAATCAGCGGAAATCGATCTGAGCATCAGGAGAAAAATATATATTACAGTAAATAATAAACTTAATTTAACGTATGATATATATATAAAATATATATATATATATTATATATATATATATATATATATAATATATATACTATATATATATATATATATATATATATATATATAATATTTATATTATTATATATATTATATATATATATATTATATTATATATATATACAAATATAGCAGAATTTAGCTAAAAAAATAATTTTACCAGAGGTTAGGTAGGTTTTCTCATAAATTAGGGGGGGGGGGGGGGGGACTTAATAAAAAATCTGATATCTTTGTTAATGACAAAAATAGCTATCAATAATTACAAAAAAATGGGAAAAGTTTAATTTTTAAGTGAGTTTAACTTTGATTCCTTGGATCAAGAGCCATTGAAGGTGCTGGAGAGTATATTCAGTGGAATGTAATGTTAAAAATACTGACTGTGAGTTGCGCTGCGATGGTGAGGAAAAACACCGATACACAGAACGCTTATTATCGAGTGTCAATAGTGTGGATATGAGGCAGGGCCGCCAGACATGAGGTGGGGCAACTAGACATGAGGTGGGTACGCCAGACATGAGGTGGGCAACTAGATATGAGGTGGGTACGCCAGACATGAGGTGGGTAAGCCAGACATGAGGTGGGGCAACTAGACATGAGGTGGGTACGTCAGACATGAGGTGAGGCAACTAGACATGAGGCGGGTACGCCAGACATGAGGTGAGGCAACTAGACATGAGGTGGGTACGCCAGACATGAGGTGGGGCAACTAGACATGAGGTGGGTACGCCAGACATGAGGTGGGGCAACTATAATGAGGTTGGGTAACGCCAGACATGAGTGGGTAAGCCCAGACATGAGGTGGGCAACTAACATGAGGTGGGTACGTCAGACATGAGTGAGGCAACTAACATGATGCGGTACCCAGAACAGAGGGTGAGGCAACTAGACATTGAGGTGGGTCGCAGACATGAGGTGGGGCAACTAGACATGAGGTGGGTACGCCAGACATGAGGTGGGGCAACTAGATATGAGGTGGGTACGCCAGACATGAGGTGGGTAAGCCAGACATGAGGTGGGGCAACTAGACATGAGGTGGGTACGCCAGACATGAGGTGGGGCAACTAGACATGAGGCGAGTACGCCAAACATGAGGTGAGGCAACTAGACATGACGCGGGTACGCCAGACATGAGGTGGGGCAATGTTACAAAAAAACGCGATTCTAAAAGCTTAGAGATCTCCAGTGAATACTAGAAAGGACTGCCCTTCTAGCATCCAGCCTGTTACTGGGTTTTCGTAACAAGTAGTCAGTATCCTTATCCAATTATCCATTAGAATTCAGTATGATTCAATAGTGCTTCAGGATTACAACTGGTAGGCTACTAACTAGATAAATTAAAATTTAATAAATTTATTAAGTCTAGAGGTATATTATCAAATTAAATTAAATTAATCACAGTAATCAACAAAATAATAATAATCGCTTCTCTCGTATACAATAGTATTGTGCTGAAATCACATATCACATTTATAATTCTTAAGGTACCGTCTGGTACATTAACATTTAATAAGAAATTCAATTATGTAACAAGTAATTTGTGTAATGTGTGTAAGTGGCCTAAGTAGTTCGCTAGCTCGAGACTCGACCTAGACTTAAACAAGTGACTTGACAAAGTCCTCAATAAACAACTTCTTAACCAACTGGCTATCAGAACAGTCTGCTTTGAAAAATAAAAAGAATGCTAAGCCCAATAGCAATATAACAAGCAACTGCGAACACAATTTACGAACAAGAGATAATATATCAGAAAACTAAAGTAGAGACCATCAGCAAGATCCTCCACAAAAGTCACAAAACTCCCATACTACAAATCTAAGTTCACAAAAAATCCCCGACTGTGATAATACACAGATACCATACAAGTTAGGTCAGAAGCTACAGCTTCAGGAACTGAGTTGCTCAAGTGTCTAAGCGACACACAACATCAGTTGCAACGTCCGAAAATCACTAAGTCCTATACAATGTCCTGTGAACAGAGTCTACAGAACTACAAGAATAATTGAGACAATCTGTCCAACCACCAAGGAGTCCTAGAACCAGACTGAATACTTCAGGCTGGTGAAGGACACCCCCCCTCGATCACGTGATAGCTCCGTGTACAGCTGCAGCTCACAAACAGAAGCCGGCAGTCTAACGAGCCACAAGCAATAATTACAGTAGTTAGACAATCAAGACTTGAACTGAGCACATAATATGTTACATCCTACCTAACCAAAGGAAGCTAAGTCAAATAATAATATAAAGCAATATATTTACGATTTAGCTATTATCGCAAACATAAGCAATATAAAATTATATGAAAATATACATATACATAATAATCATTGCAACCCATTCAGGGGTTGCAACAGGCAACTAGACATGAGGTGGGTATGCCAGACATGAGGTGGGGCATTTAGACATGAGGTGGGTACACCAGACATGAGGTGGGGCAACTAGACATAAGGCGGGTACGCCAGACATGATTTTGGGCAACTAGACATGAGGTGGGTATGCCAGACATGAGGTGGGGCAGCTAGATATGAGGCGGGTATGCCAGACATGAGGTGGGGCAGCTAGACATGAGGTAGGTACGCCAGACATGAGGTGGGGTAACTAGACATGAGGTGGGTACGCCAGACATGAGGTGGGGGCAGCTAGACATGAGGCGGGTATGCCAGACATGAGGTGGGGTAGCTAGACATGAGGCGTGGTGAACAAACATGAGACGGGGGTCTCAAGACTTGAGGAGGGGCTACCAGATATGTTTTGGGGCTGCCAGACATGAGGTGGGGCCTCCAGACATGAAATGGGGACCGCCAAACATGAGATGGGGCTGCCAGACATGAGATGTGACAACCAAACACAAGATGGGGGCCCTCAGACATGAGGTGGGGCTGCCAGACATGAAGTGGGGTCCCCAGACTTGAGGAGGGGCTCCCAGATATGTTGTGGGGCTGCCAGACATAACGTGGGGCTCTCAAACATGAGGTGGGACTGCCAGACATGGTGATGGATTGAATATCAGATTCGAGGGAGAGAGTATGGAGGATAGGAATGTATTCAGATATTTAGGAGTAGAAGTGTCAGCAGATGGGTATATGAAAGATGAGGTGAATCATAGAAGAGGGGAAAAAGGTGAGCGGTGCACTGAGGAGTCTGTGGAGACAAAGAACTTTGTCAATGGAAGCAAAGAGGAGAATGTATGAGGGTATAATTATACCATCGCTCTTATATGGGTGTGAAGCATGGGTGGTGAATCTTGCAACGAGGAGAAGACTGGAGGCAGTGGAGATGTTGTGTCTGGGGGCAATGTGTGGTGTGAATATATTGCAGAGAATTCGTAGTTTGGAAATTAGTAGGAGGAGCGAAATTACCAAAACTATTATCCAGAGGGCTGAGGAGGGGTTGTCGAGGTGGTTCGGGCATGTACAGAGGTGTTTTCAAAGTTGAGATGGTTCGGCATGTAGAGAGGATGGAACAAAAGAGAATGACTTCGAGAGTATAAATCTATAGTGAAGGTCAGGCGGGGTAAGGATCGGCCTAGGAAAGGTTGGAGGGAGGGGGGAAAAGGAGGTTTTGTGCACAAAGAGCTTGGACATCCACCAAGCATGAGTGAGCGTGTTAGAAAGAAGCGAATGTAGACAAATGACTTTTAGGACTTGACGTGCTGTTGGAGCTAGAGCAAGATAACATTTATGAAGGGATTCAGGGAAACCCGCAGGCTGGACTTGAGTCCTGGAAATGGGAAGTACACAGCCGGCACTCTGAAGGAGGGGTGTTAATGTTGCAGATTTATAACTGTAGTGTAAATGCGCCTCTGGCAAGACAGTGATGGAGTGAATGATGATGAAGGTTTTCTTTTTCGGGCCACTGTGCCTTGGTGGGAAACGGCCGATATGCTAATAATAATAATAATAATAATAATAATAATAATAATAATAATAATAATAATAATAATAATAATAATAAAATAGTACGAATAATGATAATAATATATCCAGCTTCCCCGC
>NW_026470135.1:0-11985 GCF_026875155.1 Cherax quadricarinatus | reverse complement strand
CCTGGGTGGATCACGCCGATCAACCAGGCTGTTGCTGCGGGCTGCCCCAAAACCAACGTACGACCCACACCCCGGGGCTGATCAGGAAAGACTTTAGGTGCTTGTCCATGATTTGAAGACTGGGGGGTCTGTTGGTAATCCCCCTTTGTGGCTGGGGGCGTTAAACAGCCCGGGGCCCCTGTTTATTGTATGGCCCTTTTAAAACGTGCTGTGACACCCCTCTTTTTTTGGGGGGAAAAGGTGCATCGTCTCCCCAATTTTTTTGCTTTCTTTTGTAGTGTTTTTCGTTGCAATTCGGTATATCCCCTAGGTTTTTCCCCGGGTGATTAATATGTATCTCCCCCCTCCTCGTTCCGGAAAATACGGTTGAAACCTCAAGCGTCCCGAAATTGAGGTGTTTTATCTCCGTTATGCGCGCCGTGAAAGTTCTCTGTACATTTTCTAGGTCCACAATTTCACCTGCCTTGAAAGGTGCTGTTAGAGTGCAGCAATATTCCAGCCTAGATAGAACAAGTGACCTGAAGAGTGTCATCATGGGCTTGGCCTCCCTAGTTTGAAGGTTCTCATTATCCATCCTGTCATTTTCCTAGCAGATGCGATTGATACATGTTATGGTCCTTGAAGGTGAGATCCTCCGACATAATAAACTCCCAATGATATATTCAGTGGTTAAAATTTACAGTAAACAAATAGCAATTAACCCAAAAATGAGTATTTCAAAGAACCAGGTCATATGGTCATTTGATGAGTTACTGTGCTTTCAAGAGAATGAGTATTCTATTAGGTAATGTAACTAAAAAAACAAAGTTTGATAGGGTCACAGGTTATAATTTATGAGATATAGTTATGTAGTATTTATTTAGTTGTGGGTGAGTAAGTGGTTTTTAAGAGACTTAAATTTATAAACAGTGTTTCTTTTATATTCACAGGTAATGAATTCCAGATTTTTGGGCCTTTTATGTGCATTGATTTTTTGCATAGTGTGAAGGACACGAGGAACATCAAAGAGTGATCGTGTCTTGTTTATGGTCATGTGCACTATTGAGGTTGGTAAGGAGACGTTTGAAGGGGGGGTTTATATTCGAGTTAAGTGTTCTATGTATGTATAGGTACAATAATAAGTAAGGATGTTTTGTGCAGTGAGCAGTTTAGAGTTTTGAATATTGGTGAGTGTGCTGCCTGTAGTGGGAATTTGTTATCATTCTGACTGCAGCCTTTTGGGTTGGAAATTTAAAATGGTCCGAGAGGGTTTTAATTGTTGTTGAGCCCCATGCCCCAAATTCCATAGGTGAGATAGGGTAAAAAAAATGAGTGATATAGGGCCAGGAGGCTGACTGGGAACATAGTACCGTATCTTCGATAATATGCCTACGGTTTTCGAAATTTATTTGGGAAATTTGTTGTACATGTGTTTGAAATTTGAGCCTATTATAAAGGGGATTCCTAAGAATTTTCCCTCTGAGCTTTGTGATAGGTGATCCGTTTATCATTATGTTAAGAGGGACATCTGTAGCTCTTTTTCCAAACTGAAATGAAGTAGGTTTTGTCAATGTTGAGAGTAAGTTTGTTAGTCATCATCCAGGTAAACTTTTTTCTGTAATTCGGTATTTACAGTACTGGCTAGTATGACTTGGCTTGGGTGAGAGAAGACGTATGTAGTGTCATCTGCAAATAGTGTGGGTTTGAGTAATTGCGATGCATTTGGTAGGTCTTTTTATGTAAATGAAAAAGAGAAGAGGGCCCAAAGGGAAACACTTCCTTGTGGGAAAACCCAACCATAATTGGCTGTGTGGAAGAGTTTGGTCCATTTGTGTACACATTTTGGCTTCTGTTGCTGAGGTATGACTTTAGGTAGCTGAGGGAGTGCCCTCTTATACCATAGTGTGACAATTTTATGTGGAGAAAATCATGGTCAAACTGTATCAAAGTTTTTTCGTAAATCAGTGAAGATCCCCAGTGGAACTCTTTTTTCTTGAGTACAGTGTATTTTTGTGTAAGCATGTGTATAATAGCATCATTCGTATTTTATTAGGCCTGAACCCAAACAAACCCAGGGGTTGAGAAATGTTGTGGAGATGAGGTAGTAATAGATTTGCTTATGAATTAATTTTTCAAGATTTTAGAGAGAGGGTGTAAGTTTGATATTGGCCTATAGTTATTCAAGTCTGTTTGGTCTCCTCCTTTATGTATCGGGGTGACCCCTCGCTATTTTGAAACTGTAGGGAAGGTAGAGGATTCGATGGATTTTTAAAGAGTGTTTGTAATGATTGGTGACAGCACTTTCGAAGCTTTTTGTATATAAAGGGTGGTAAGGTATCTAAATCTCCTGTAATTTTTTTTTTAGTGTTTTGATAATAAGGGAGACTTCTGCTGGGTTAGTCGGAGCTGGGAAACCCGTGTGTTCGGGAAAGCTGCCAGTGAGGTAGTCATTGGGTGGGGATTTGAGCTTGTGATTTTGTGGGCAAGGTTTTTTTCCTATAAATGGAGAAAATGTATTGAATCTGTTTGCTGTTTCAGTTGGGGGGAGTTGGGTTCATCGTTTGTTAGTTCAATTGCACTATTTCCTGATATCTTTTTTGTTCTAGAATTTCTGATAGGGTTTTCAGGTCTTTTTATATCTCCCTTTTTTAAGTTAAAGTAATCTGTTCTCAAAATACAATTTTTTAGCCCTTCTTATCAGGCTGGTTAGGATTGATGATAACGTTTTGTTTGGTCTCTGGTTATGTGACCCATTCAGTACTGTTTTCGTATAGGTGCTTTGTTTTTATGGATTTGGGGATGCTGGGTGTTAGCCAGGGACTGTTCAGTCTCTTAGCTGTGATCTGTTTAGTTTTTTTAGAGGAGTGCTTGTTATAGAGGTATTGGGTCTTTTTTAGAAAATTATTAATACATTCTTCAATATCCGTATAGATTTCAAAGATCAGTATGCCAGTCGATTTTTTTGTCATTGATGAGGGTGAAGTTGTTAAATGGCTGCCTCATTATGAAGTCTGAAAGTGACTTTAGTAGTGTCTTGGGGTAATTTAAACCCAGATTGGTTATGAGAAAGGTAGGGTAGGGTCTGTGGTATTATCTGTGATATGCCTGATTTTAAAGGAGATATGGTGTTGGTCCAGATGTGTTCTAGTAGGGAAACACTAGTCTCTAATTCTTGTAGGTTTTTGTTACTGTGGTAGCAACAAGCAGTTACTCATAGTGTTTGTGAATTCAGTAACCTGGAGTTTACCTGGAGAGAGGTCCGGGGTCAAAAGCCCCCCCCGGCCCGGTCTGTGACCAGGCCTCCCTGGGGATCAGAGCCTATCAACCAGGCTGTTGCTGCTGCTGCACGCAAAACCAACGTACGAGCCACAGCCCCCGGGTGGTCAGGACCGACTTAGGTGCTTGTAGGCCCGGTGGCCTGGTGGCTAAAGCTCCCGCTTCACACACGGAGGGCCCGGGTTCGATTCCCGGCGGGTGGAAACATTTCGACACGTTTCCTTACACCTGTTTGTCCTGTTCACCTAGCAGCAAATAGGTACCTGGGTGTTAGTCGACTCGTGTGGGGCGCATCCCCGGGGAAAAGATTAAGGACCCCAATGGAAATAAGTTAGACAGTCCTCGATGATGCACTGACTTTCTTTGGGGTTTTCCTGGTGGCTAACCCCCGGGGTTAAAAAATCCGAACGAAATCTTATCTTATCTTTTCTGTCCAGTGCCAGCTTGAAGACGCCAGGGGTCTGTTGGTAATCCCTCTTATGTATGCTGGGAGGCAGTTGAACATCTCGGGCCCCTGACACTTATTGTATGGTCTCTTAAAGTGCTAGTGACACCCCTGCTTTTCATTGGGGGGATGTTGCATCGTCTGCCAAGTCTTTTGCTTTCGTAGTAGTGATTTTTCGTGTGCAAGTTCGGTACTAGTCCCTCTAGGATTTTCCAGGTGGGATATAATCATGTATCTCTCCCGCCTGCGTTCCAGGGAATACAAAGGGTTTTGGAACCTCAAGCGCTCCCAGTAATTGAGGTGTTTTTATCTCCGTTATGCCGGCCGTGAAGGTTCTCTGTACATTTTCTAGGTCAGCAATTTCACCTGCCTTGAAAGGTGCTGTTAGTGTGCAGGGAAAATTTCCCGCCTAGATAGAACAAGTGACCTGAAGAGTGTCATCATGGGCTTGGCCTCCCCTATTTTGAAGGTTCTCATTATCCATCCTGTCATTTTTCTAGCAGATGCATTGATACAATGTTATGGTCCTTGAAGGTGAGATCCTCCGACAATGATCACTCCCAGGTCTTTGACGTTGGTGTTTCGCTCTATTTTGTGGCCCGAATTTGTTTGTACTCTGATTTAAGATTTAATTCCTCATGTTTACCATATCTGGGTTTAAATTTAAATTCTCAACGTTGAACTTATATTTTTCTGCAGCCACTGAAAGATTTTTGTGATGTCCGCCTGGAGCCTTGCGTGTCGCAATGAAACACTGTCATGAGATTGGGGGTCATCGCAAAGGAGACACGGTTTCTGTTTTGGCTGCATCCTTTTTTTTTATGTCGGATATAAGACCAAAGAACATAGAACGCAAGGAACACTGCACGAAGGCCTACTGGCCCATTTCGAGAGGTCCAAGTCCCTACGGGCTAGCCTGCACCCAACCAAGTCAGGAAGGGCCACATGACTAAGGGAGGAACACGGCAAACCGACCTGTTAGCACAAGCTATCAGGTCCAACTCACACCCACCCACATCACTCAGTATTTATCCACTATTTGAAGCACAACAAAGTTGGCCTTAAACGGTACTGTGGAGTTTGTTCCACCTCCAACAACATCCCATTTCCAAACCATACTTCCTATATTTCCCCCCTGAATCTGAATTTTTCCAACTTAAAACCATTGCTGCGATCCTGTCTAGGCAGTATTTTCAGCACACTATTACACCCTTATTTTTATTCCTTTCCACTTATAAACCTCAAATATCCCCCCTAATTCTTCGCTTTCTAGAAGTGCAGTTTCAGGGCCTTAGTCATCCTCATAGGGAAGGTTTCAGATACATGGATCATCTTTGTCATCCTCCTTTGTACATTCAGAGAATTTAATCCATTCTGTAATTTTCGGTGACCAAACTGTGCAGCTAATCTAAGAGGCCTACCAAGGGTTTATAGAGTTGAAGAACACCTTAGGACTCCCATTATTTAAAGCTTCTTGATATGAAGCCCGGATTTTATTAGCTTTATTTCGAACACTATGCACTGTGCTTGGGTTTTAGATTACTTGCTAACCAGAATCCAAATCTTTTTCGCAATCCGTAAAATTTAAGGGTCACATTATTTAGTTTATAGTGGCATGGTTATTTTCTGTCCAACATTTAGAACTTTGCATTTGTCTATATTAAACTGCATCTGCCACTTCTCCGACGCACTGCATCAGTCTATTCAATCTTCCTGGAGTGCTCGAATGTCCTCGTCAGAATGAATTCGACGGCCTATTTTGGTGTCATCGGCAAACTTGCCGATGTCGCTCTTTATGCCCTCATCTATGTCGTTTATGTAGATTGCGAACAGCAGGGGGCCCAACACTGACCCCTGTGGAACACCGCTCTGGACGCTTCCCCACTCTGATTTCTCCCCATTTATGCAAACTCTCTGCTGCCTATTGTCAACCATGCCTCTATCCAGGAAAAAATTTCTCCTCCTATTCCATGTGCTTTAATTTTCCTCAATAGTCTCTGATGTGGGACCCTGTCAAAAGCCTTACTGAAGTCCATATACACAATATCATATTCATTACCATGATCTACCTCCTCAAATACCTTAGTGAAAAAAGTTAATAAATTCGTAAGGCAGGAACGCCCCTTTGTAAAACCATGCTGAGATTCGTTTGATTAATTTATGCTTTTCAAGGTGGCTACGAACTGCCTCGGCAATTATTGATTCCAAAATTTTCCCACTATGGAGGTTAGGCTTATTGGTCTATAGTTCGAAGCTAAGACCTGTCACCTGTTTTGAAAATAGGTATCACATTTGCCATTTTCCACTTATCTGGCACCATGCCAGTTTGTAGTGATATGTGAAAGATAGCCAAATGTGTGCTAAGCTCCTCTTTACATTCCTTTAGAACCCTTGCATACAGTTCATCAGGGCCTGGGGATTTGTTAGGTTTTAATTTATCTATTTGCCTAAGGACCATGTCACTTGTGACCCTAATAGTGCACAGTTTATTATCGTCCTGTTCTACATAATTTATCATTACTGGAATATCGCTGGTATCCTCCTGTGTAAAAACTGAGAGGAAGTATGTGTTAAAAATTCTACACATTTCCTTATCACTGTCAGTGAGCTGACCCGAGGAACTTTTGAGTGGGCCTATCTTGTCCCTGATCTTACTTCTGTATACCTGAAAGAATCCTTTTGGGTTTGTCTTCGATTCTCTTGCAACTTTAACCTCATAATCTCTATTTGCTTTTCTAATTCCCTTTTTTATTTCTCTCTTTAACTGAATATATCGATTTCTTAATTGCCCCTCTCCTCTTTTGATTTGCCTATATATGCCTCTCTTTTGACCAATCAGATATTTTTAATCTTTTTGTTCATCCATTTAGGATCATTTTTGTTTGATCTGTTTTCCCTTTTTGGGAACTAATTGACTGAGCAGCTAGAACTATCCCCTGGAAAAGCATATAGGGAAACCATCACCACCTCCGACCCCTAGTCAGTCATTCCATTCACCCCACCTAAGAAATTTTTTCAGCCCCTATGAACACCAACGAAATCGGGGGACGGAGATTTGATGCCATTATTAGGGAATTCCGATAGTTAAAAAGAGTGATTTTTGATCACTCTCCCCCAAACTCATCAATTAACCCAAAAATTATTAATTAGTGTTTCCCTCTTTCAAAAACCAAAATCAAGGAGGTTTTTCCCCCAGTTGGGGTCGTCACAAAATGTTTTAAAAAAAAATCCTGGATCGTATCAAGAAAGTCACCCGACTCAAATTTCCTGTCAAATTGTCCAGTCAAATTTTCTATAATTGAAATTCCCCCATTTGACAACATTTTCGTATGTAGATGCCTTACGAATTTCGTCCCAAGAAAATTTTCTGCACTCCCTACAAGATTTGGGGGCCCTGTAAAACACACCCAAAATTAGGGGCCGGGCCCCCAGAAGCTGTAACCAAAAAGATTCAGGGGCTGACGCTTCTAATTTAATTCTTTTTAACACAACAATTTAAATTGTCTCTGACATACATCGCTACCCCCACCCCTTTCCGTTGACCCTGTCAGTGTGGAATAATTTATAGCCCTTTTTGTGACATTCAGGGGCATCTCTCTATCTTTCAGATTGAGCCAGGTCTCTGTTATAGCAATAATATCTATGTTTCCTGCACTTGCAATTAATCTTAGCTAAATCTATCTTATTTCAAACCCACTCCTGCTATTAGTATAGTAAACCTTAAGGGAGCTAGCCCCTTGCTCCCCTCTGCTGTCCCCTTTGTTTTGCTGACCGGGTTCTATTGTCTTTATTTATAACTTCATGCTGAATGCTTTTATACATTTACTGTTTCCAACCCTAGTTTTTGCAACCTGCTTGTTTCCCACACACACACCCATACCTCTATCTTCCATCAGTTTAAAATCATAGGCATTTACCAATGGCCTTCTAAATCGAGTCTGCAAGTGCTACCACCCCTGCCCCAGGGGAGATGAACCCCATCCCTTGCATACATATCATGTTTGCCTAAAAGTTGTTCCAGTTGTCAATGAATGGGATTGCAAGTTCCTTGCAGTATCTGTCTAGCCAGCAATTTACACCAATTGCCCTAGACAACCATTCATTTCCTACTCCCCTTCTAGGCAAGATGCTACATTTGATTGGGATCCCTCCCTTAGACTTAATGAAATCTATAGCTGACCTGTACTTATCTAGCAGCTCTTCTCTCCTACCCTTCCCAATATCATTTCCACCAGCACTGAGACAAAATAATGGGCTTGTTCCCATTACCGACATGATATTATCCAGTCTGTTGACAATGTCCCAACACCAGCTCCAGGGAAGCACACTCTATCTCTCATCTTCTTATTCCTATTACAAAAAGCACGATCAACATATCTTTCCTGAGAGTCACCAACCACAAGAATGCGCTTTACCTTCATTAGCAGGGGCAGTAGTACCCTTACCTTCACTGGCCACTGAAGTACATTCATCTGGAAAACAGAGAAGCGATTTCTACCTTCAGATCTGCACTCTTAACTTTCCTTACTCTGATGCGCCTCCCATTACTGTGAACAACTCGCCACTTGTAGCAGGTGCTGGGCTGCACCTCACTGCTGGTAGCCGTTGCTCCCACCCCACCTACAGCCTCCTCACAGTGAGAGACAGACTGCACCTCACTGCTAGAAGCCTCATTCCCCACATCTCCAACCACCTCACACTCTCTCCCAGGCCCATTGAGGTGGACCTTCAGCCTCCTAATCTCCTCCTGGAGAAGCAAAAACCTCCTCCTTCAACTCTCCAACCTCGCTTTTAAAACACTGTAGAAGCAAGCCATGCTTTGTAACCGTCCACGCTAATCCCCAAGCAGCTCAGGGATGAGGAACAAGATGGGAGCAAGTACTGTGCCTTGTGGAACAGAGCTTTTTCACCCTAGCTGTCTCGGATTTTTACTCTGTTGACTACTACTCCTGTGTTCTGTTAGTGGGGGAATTATAGATCCATCGACCGACTTTTCCTGTTAATCCTTTAGCACGCATTTTGTGCGCTATTACGCCATGGTCACACTTGTCGAAGGCTTTTGCAAAGTCTGTATATATTACATCTGCATTCTTTTTGTCTTCTAGCGCATTTAGGACCTTGTCGTACTGATCCAATAGTTGAGTGGTCTGGTCTGGGTGTGGATCCTGGTCTTGCAGGAGATTGATATTGAAGTCACCTGAGAGTAGTAAGTGATTCTTTATTCATGTGTGCATCAGTTATCATACTTCCTAGGTTTTCACTAAATGGCTGTTTGGACTGTGGTACTCTGTAGATGTTATCACTGTGAGGGGTTTTTTGTAGGTATTTGGATTTGAACTTAGCTATTATATATTCCCCATGTTCATCCCTTGTACATGTATTATTATACATTCTAGTTGGTCTGAGTAGTATATAGCTGTGCCACCACCTTGTTGATCTGGCCTACAGTTGTGTATGGCTGTGTAACCAGGAATGGCATAGACATCTGTATTATGTAGTATCAGGCTTTAGCCAGTTTTTGGGGGAGAGTAATGATAGACATACTTGGCATGCAGGGAATTTAGTAATGCTGTGAGGTCATCGTAATGTTTGCTTAAAGATCTGACAGTGTAGTTAAAGACAGTTATATTGTTGTTGGCTCTGAGAGGTGCCTTTGATTGTCCTGCTGTGTAGTAATTACAGTTGCTGTTTGATTTATTTATTTATTTATTTATTTAAAAATTTGTGCACACATACAGAGGTACAAAAAATACAGAAAAGAGCAGTATGCCAAAGCCAACTTATACTATGCATAGCATTACGGGCTGGCTTAAAATTAAACTTAAGATGAACTAAGCAATGATGACATCGGTGATAAAACTTTAATGTAAACAGATTACTATAAAGCACAAGTGAGTATTACAAAGACAGGTCATATGGTTGTATGCATTGTTGTACATTCAGTAGAATGGAGTATTCTGTTAGGTAGTGTATTTAAAAAATAATAAAGTTGATTGGGTTTTAGGTTTAACATTTATGTGATTAATTGTGAGAAACATTTAAGATATACAATTTATAAGGTTCAGTTTTTCAGTATTTATTTGGTTTTGGGTGAGTAAGTGAAACTTTGAGAAGAGACTTGAATTTATAAACAGGTAGTGTTTCTTTTATATTTTCAGGTAGTGAGTTCCAGATTTTAGGGCCTTTTATGTGCATTGAGTTTTTGCATAGTGTGAGATGGACACGAGGAACATCAAAAAGTGATCTGTGCCTTGTGTTATGGTCATGTGTTCTGTTGAGGTTGGCAAGGAGATGTTTGAGGGAGGGTTAATATCAGAGTTAAGTGTTCTATGTATGTAATAGGTGCAGTAATAAGTATGAATGTTTTGTATGGTGAATAGGTTTAGTGTATTGAATATGGTGGAGTGTGCTGCCTATAGTGAGAATTTGTTATCAATTTCTAACTGCAGCCTTTTGTTGGGTAATTATGGTCTGAGATGGTTAATTGTTGTTGAGCCCATGCACAAAAATTTATAGGTGAGATAGGGGTAAATAAGAGAGTGATATAGGGCCCCGGAGGGCTGACTGTGGAGCATAGTACCGTTTTCTTTTGATAGTAAAGCCTACAGTCTTGGAAATTTTCTTTGAAATTTGTTGTATATGTGTATGAAATTTGAGTCTATTTATCAAGGTGGATTCCTAAGAATTTTCCCTCTGTTAGCTTTGTGATAGGTGATCCGTTTTATCATTATGTAAAGAGGGACATCTGTAGCTCTTTTTACCAAACTGAATGAAGTAGGTTTTGTAAATGTTTAGTGTAAGTTTGTTAGTCCTCATCCAGGTAGATATTTTCTGTAATTCTGTTTTTTACAGTATTGGCTAGCGTGACTGGGCTGGGGTGGGAGAGAGTATGTAGTGTCATCTGCAAATAGTGTGGGTTTGAGTAATTGCGAAGCTTTTTGGTAGGTCATTTATGTATAGGAGAAAGAGAAGGGGGCCAAGGACACTTCCCTGTGGGACACCAACTGTAATTGGGTTGTGCAGAAGAGTTTCCCCCCATTTGCATACACATATTGGCTTCTGTTGCTGAGGTATGATTGAGGTAGTTGAGGGAGTCCCCTCTTATACCATAGTGTGACAATTTACGTGGAGCAAGTCATGGTTAACTGTATCAAAAGCTTACGTAAGTCAATGAAGATCCCCAGTGGGACTTTTTTTTTTCCCCTATTGCAGTGTATATATGTTCTAGCATGTGTATAATAGCATCATTAGTATTTTTTTTTTGGGCCCTGAATCCAAATTGGCAGGGTTGAGTATGTTTTGGGAGATAAGGTAGGAGTAGATCGTTTTTATGAATTAATTTTTCGAAGATTTTTGAGGAGGGTGTAAGTTGGATATTGGCCTATAGTTATTCAACTCTGTTTGGTCTCCTCCTTTGTGGAATCGGGGTTTACCCCTTTCTATTTTGAGTACTGTGGGGAAGGTGGAGGATTCAATGGATTTGTTAAAGAGTGTTGCAATGATTTGGGGATAGCACTTGTGACACTTTTTTGTATATAAAGGGTGGTAAGGTATTTAAATCTCCCGCCTTGTTTTTTAGCGTGTTTATAATAAGGGAGACTTCGTATGGGTTAGTCGGAGCTAGGAACAGTGTGTTCGGGTAGTTGCCAGTGAGGTAGTCATTTGGTGGGGTATCTGAGCTTGGGGTTTTAAATTTGGGAAGGTTTTGTTCCTATAGTGGAGAAGAAGTCATTGAGTCTGTTTGCTGTTTCTGTTGGTGGGAGTTGGGGTTCATATGATTTTGCTAATTTTTATTTCGCTATTCGTGATATCTTTTTTTTTCCCAGAATTTCTATAGGGTTTTCCAGGTCTTTTTATATCACCTCGTAAGTTTGGGTAAAACTGTTCTCATAATACAATATCAGGATCAGTGCTTGTAATTATAAGATTTATTGTGAATCTATGATTAGACTTAAGTATAAGACAAAGTAAATAAATGGTCTTTGCGATATATATCAGCTTTCTTATTCTGCATAGCCACTGTAAAATGAGCAAGCCGATTACCGACTGGGTATGGAGTAGTTGTGTGGCTTTTTTCGGGGTTCCCTCATGGGAAAGGTTCCCTTTATGTTGGTGAGGGGGTCTTGATTTGGGAATTTAATCTGTGTCCAGTTCCCCGAATTAAGCCTGAAGCCCTTCCCCAAACCCCCCCTGGGCGTGTATAAACTAGGGGTTTTGCGCTTCCCCTTATTATAATAATAAAATAATAATTTGTCGGGGTTCACGTAGGATGGGAAGGATCACCT
>NW_026470134.1:17500-31537 GCF_026875155.1 Cherax quadricarinatus | reverse complement strand
CCTCAAATTTCCCCAAAACGAAATTGCCTAAATAAAATATCAAAGTTTAATTTTTTCATTTCTTAAATTTATAGAATATTCAGTCCATTTATCTCCTCAAGTCATTTAGTAAATGTTCAAGTCATTTATAGTAACTTGTCCTCAAGTATATATTTTAAACTAGTCCTCAAGTATTATAGTAAATAGTTAAGTATTATATTTTACTAGTCCCAAGTCATTTATGTACTAGTCCTAAAGTCAATATAGTAACATAGTCCTCAAGTATTATACGTAACATAGCCCTCAAGTCGTTAATATGTAACATAGTCCTCAAGTCATATATACGAAAACATAGTCCTCAAGTCATATATATGTAACATAGTCTCAAATTATTATATATGTAACATAGTCCTCAAGTCATATATACGTAACATAGTCCTCAAGTCATATATATAATGAACAAAGCTCTTAAATAATATATACTTAATATAGCTCCCAAGTCATATATATTATCATAGAACTCAAATATATATATTAAAAGTATCTCTGAAGATGTATATATTTAACGTAGCTCTCATGACGTATATATTTAAATTAGCCATAATTTAGTACTATCTAAAGTTGCTAATGAAAAAACAGGGAAAAACACTTACGTGCCCTTTATTGCAGGTTTTTAAGATAACCAGTGGGGTACATGTGTCTTGCTAATCAACTTGTTGGTGCTGAATATTTTTTCTATTAAGACACTGTCTCCAGTGTCGTATTCGATGATGAAGCCTGCTGTGCAGGCGAGACGTTTCTCTAAGTGTTTCAGAGGGAGTTTTGCTCGTGAAGTGATTGAGAAAAACATCGCGCGTCAAAAGAGGCTTTGGTTCCCCGAATGTTTTGTTTCACCTTGCCATTTAAGTCGTTCGCTCGCTGTTCCCTACACGACTCGTTCCGTTGGGTCGATTTCTATCGCTCTCACGCGGGGGTGGAAGGTAAAACCGGACCTTAGTAACCAAGATTGGCTTGTATTTCACGGGTATTTATGCCAGTCCGTGGAAAGCAGAAGTTTTTGTAAAAAAAAAAAGGAGTTTGTTGGAGAGGGAAAATGCCCCCGCAGAACACGGAGGGAAGCAAGCCCGTAAATGGCCTATTCAGCACCATTTACATCCAACATATTGGATAAAAAAATCTTCCGAAATGGGGAGATTATTCGTGATACTTTTTTTTTTTGGGGGGGGGGCGGGGAAGAGGAGAAAACTCTCTTAATTTTTTTTTTTTCAGTGTATGAGGTAATTCGTTCGAAAGTAGTGACGTTAAAATGTTGGGCTTTTGTTGAGGATTGTCTTTTCTTTTTTTTATAAAAACCCTCGTTTTTTGCGTTTTCTATTTTGGGTTTTAAAAAACCACACACACACCACACACACACCCCCACAGGGCCAGGAGCTCGGACCGACCCCGCAACCTCAAAAGGTGGGTGGTACACACGCAAAAACCCACACAAATTATAATATTATTATTTATATATATAATATTATTACTCGTGCCCAAAAGGTTTAAAAATTGTGATTGTGGCTTTAAAAGCAAAAGCTTTTCTTGCCAATAAAACAAGGGAAAATTTGTGTATGTAAAAATTTCAAAAAATCATTCTGAACCTAACGAAAAAAAAAATATTTCATTTTTGTTTGTTTTTATAAATTATTTTTAAAATTTTAAAAATTTTAGTTGGTTTTGGCTAAATTAAATTTCGCTTGTTATAAAAATGGTTAGGTAAGTTTTCTAAGGTGCTTTTGTACAAAATTATTAATTTTTACTTTAACATAAATGGAAAAAAATAAAATTTTTAAACGTATAAGAGAAAATTTTAGAAAAAAACTTAATTTTAAATGGTTCTTGCTTTAAATTTACCAATTTTACCTATTTGGCACCCCCACACACACACACACACACACACACAAACACACCACACACACACACCACACACACACACACACGAAGAAAACAACAGGGTGATGGTGGACACACTGGCTGAGGTGGCAAGAAGAGCTCACTTAACAGAGCAAAGTTATGGTAATGGGCGATTTCAACCACAAAGGGGGATCGATGGGAAACCTGGAGCCACATGGGGGTCCCGAAACATGGAGAGCCAAGATGATGGATGTGGTACTTGAAAACCTCATGCATCAACATGTCAGGGACACAACCAGAGGGAGGGGAGGATGAGCCAGCGACTGGTTTTTGTGTTCCCTGAGCAGTTCGACATTGGGACATCAACGAGAGGCCCCCCGGAGTAGCGTCACGTGGTCTGGTTTTGATGATATAGTAAGTTAAAAATGGAGAAGGTAACAGGAATGAAGGGGACAGGCCAAACTATAAAGGGGGGGGACTACACAGGTAGAGAAACTTCCTGCGGAGGTTCGTGGGACGGAAAAGGTAGGAAATCAGTAAACGAGATGGGGTTGGAATAGTGGCAACAAAGTGCAAGGAGGCGAGAAGGTTTGTTCCCAAGGGAAACAGAAATAATATTAAGACCAAACGAGTCCTTGGTTTACCCGAAGGTGTAGGGGGGGCAAAAACTAAGTGCAACAGAGAATGGAAAAGGTACAGGAGGATAGGACCCGGGAAAACAAGGAGATTAGTAGAAGAGCCAGAAACGAGTATGCACAGATGAGGAGGGAGGCCCAGCGACAGTATGAAAAGGCCCATAGCATCGAAAGTCAAATCTGACCCGAAATGTTTTATAGCCACTTAGGAGGAAGACAACAGTCAAGGGACCAGGTGAAAAGGCTAAGGAAAGAAGGTGGGAGAACTCAAAAGGGAAACGATCAAGAGGTATGTGAGGAGCTCAACACGAGATTTAAGGAAGTATTTTTCAGTAGAGACAGGAAGGGGCTATGGGGGGACAGATCAGATGGGGACACCAGCAAGGAATTACACCAACAAGTGTTGGACGACATACATACAGATGAGGAGGAGGGAGGTGAAAAAACTGCTAAGGGAATCGATACCTCAAAGGCATTGGGACCGGAAAAAACATCTCCCGTGGGTCCTTAGAGAGGGAGCAGATATGTTGTGCGTGCCACTTACCACAATCTTCAACACGTCCCTGGAAACTGGGCAACTACCTGAGGTATGGAAGACGGCAAATGTAGTTCCCCTTTTTAAAAAAGAGACAGAAAAGAGGCACTAAACTATTTGACCTGTGTCATTGACTGTTTGTATGCAAAGTTATGGAGGAGATTATCGGAGGAAGAGTGGTGGAGCACCCGGGCGGAACAGAGTTTAAATGCCCAACCAGCACGGATTACGGAAAAGGGAAATTGTGTCACAAAACCTTTGGAGTTTTATGATAAAAAAACGAAGTAAGACACGAGAGAGAGGGGGGGGTTGATTGCATCTTTTGGACTGCAAAGAAGGCCTTTTTACACAGTTCCCACAAAAGATTAGTGCAAAAAAAACTAGAGCTCAGGCGCATATAACAGGAAGGGGCCCGCAAGGTCAGAGAATCCGCAGGGGGCCAACAACGAGTCTGGTACCCCAATGAGTATCACGTGGGCACCCCGTGACGAGGGGGGTCCCAAAAGGGGGCGGTCCTAGGACCGTGCTATTTGGTATAGTGAAAAGACATGATGGGGGGGGGGTTTTTGCTCAGAAGTGTCCTGTTTGAGATGATGTGAAGTTAATGAGGAGAATTAAATTTGATGGGACCAGGCAGGACTTAAAAGAGACCTGGGACAGACGGACACCTGGTCCAGCAAATGGCTTCTCGATTTTAATCCCCCAAAATGAAAAGTCATGAAGATAGGGGAAGGGCACAGAAGACCACAGACGAGTATGGGCTAGTGGCCAAAGGACTGAAAAACCTCACTCAAGGAGGAAAAGATTTGGGCGTGAGTAAAACACCGGAAATGTCTCGGAAGCAAAACACAATCGATATGTGCACTATGGGCCCTGGCAACCTGGAACAGCATTCCGATACCTTAGTAAGGAATCGTTCAAGGACAATGTACACCGGTAGTCAGGCCCATATGGAGTATGCAGCACCTGTTTGGACCCGCACTTGATTAAAGCACGTCAAGAAACTGGAAAAAAGTACAAAGGTTGCGACAAGGTTAGTTCCGAGCTAAGGGGAATTTTTCCTATGAAGAAAGATTAGGGAATCGGCCCCTGACGACACTGGAGGAAGGAGGGTCAGGGGAAAACATGATAAACGACTATAAAATACTGGTGGAATAGACAAGGTGGGACAAAGACAGGAATTCCAGGGAGGGGACACAGAAAAAAGAGGCCACATTAGAAGTTGAAGACACAAATGAGTCAGGGGGAATATTAGGAAGTATTTCTTCAGCATAGGAGTGGAATGCCTAGAAAATGACTTTAGTGGAGGCAGGAATATACCAGTTTTAAGACAGGTTTGATAAAGCTAAAGGAGCGGGAGAAGAGGGGAACCAGTAGAACGGGAAGGGGGCGGGGCCAGGAGCTAAAAATCGACCCCTGAAAACCACAAATGGTGAGTACAAATAGGTGAGTACACACACACACACATGCATCCCACCTTTGCATTACACACACTTTGCACATATATATATTTATATAAAATATAAAATATTAAAATATTTTATATATATAAAAATATATTATTTTATATATATTTAAAATATATTATAATTTATAATATATATATATATAGTTATTTAAAAGGCCATCGTCAACGGAGAAGTTGGTTAAAGTTATTAAGCAAATTCCAGCAAACCTTGTTATAGAGGGGAATGCTGCCCGCCTATATTCAATCAGATATTTTTTTAATTTTTTTAAAGAAATCTCGAATGGTTTTAAATCGACCAAAAAAAAATATAAAACGATAATATAAGAATTTTATAGTTTTATTTTTTTTATTTCTATGAAATTTGTGTTTAAGGGTTGAACTTTCTTTTGTGAGTGTTCCTATATTTTCTCTCTTGATGTGTGTGTTTTTTTTTAAAGAAGGTATGTTCTATTTTCCCATCTATCCGTGTTCAGCTAAGTTACCTTTTTAATTCACGTGAAGTGTGATGTGTTTTTGGGGGCAATGTGTTTTTTCCATATGTGTAATGTGTTGAACAAGTGTTTTTGTTATGTGTTCTTTGTTCTATAGATGTTTTTTTCAATGTTTTCTTGAAACCTTCCTTTTAATTAGATGAAAAACCCATTTGTATTTTTTTTAAAATTAGCTGTTCATTATTTTTTTATTTTTATTATTATTATTATTTATTATTATTTTATTATTGAAATTTTTTATTATTATATTATTATTATTTTTTATTATTATTATTATTGTATTTATTATTTTTTATTATTATTTTTTTTTATTTTTAATTATTTATTATTATTTTATTATTATTATTTTTATTTTATTTTATTATTATTAATATTTTATTATTATTATTATTATTATTATTATTATTATTATTTCATTTTTGTTGTTGTTATTATTATTATTAATTTCATTATGATGATGATGATCATCAATCATAATGGAACAGCCTAACCGTAGAGGGCCACCGCGCCTGTGGAATAGGGAATTAATAACGTTTGATCCAAGGAAGCGGGAAGGACAACCCAGTTCCCTGCATAAGAGCTCTTCTCCAGCATCACAAAACATAATAAAAATGGCTTAGGACTTTTATCAAGTGTCGAAAAGGAAAAAAGAAACATATATTATAAACCGTGTTTTTGTTTTGACTCAGCAGTTAACATGTAATTCCCAAAGGTCTTTATTTTTCACCCCCATGGTGACATGGACAGAATTTTTCCAGGAATTTATTTTGGACTCTGAACCAGGCCCCAGAAGGGTGCTATGTTGTCTCAAAGATTTATTTCTTTGAAAAGAATAAAATTAATGTATTTTTTTTTTCAAATGGGGAGAATTTTCTCCCGCGTACGTACTGAATTAAAGGCAGAAAACCAGGTTTCTTTTTCTTTAAGACGTGTTTTGTTTTATTTTGGAGATTTATTTAACTAGTTGGTTACATATTCGGGAGTGTTAGTCTTTCGGGGGATTTTTATAACAGGTTCATACATGTAGGTATTTATCTCTCAGGTGTATGTTGAAAAAATTTTTGGCTGGGGTGTTTTAGGTGACCTGCGCCCTTTAAAGACCTGTGTAGTTGACAGACTTCAAACCCTTTTATCATCCTCCTAACATCGTGCTTAGTTCCAAAAGTGAAAAAATAGTTGTCGTTTATGCTGAATCCTCTTTTCGCTAGGTAAACGGGGCGCAGGTGTAGGGAGACTTACCCCCCTTATCCTCCGGATGCCCCAATAAGTCCTTAACACCCCGGTACCCTTTTATGCTAGATGAACAGGAAGTGATGTAAAGGGATTTCCCCTTCCCCCTGTTCATGTGCCCCCAAATTTTAGTCACCTAAATCCAGGTCCTTTTTCTGTTGGGACAGGGGATCAGGTGAAGGGAATCCCACAGTCTCCCTCTGCCCAAAAGTTTATAGGATTTTAAAGTTTTGCTTCATTTCCCCTAAATTTAGAGTTATTTTATGTGAAGAGAAAGGGTTTGTTAGCAATTTTTGAATGACAGGTGCCTGGAGGTGGGGGAAATTTGTTTGCAGGTGTCATAAGAAAAATAAGAATGTAGGAAAAACCCGCAGAAATGATGAATGGGTTTTAAAAAAACCCAAAAAAGTTGAAAATTGAGACATTATGCAGGAAAAGGGAATCTTTATTAGGAAACGTTTGCCAATAGTGGTTCATCAGTCCAAAAACAAAGAGGAAGGGTAAGGAGAGGGGGGAGTATGAGGTAACAGTCCCCCCAAACCCGGAGTCGATGTGTTCGTCCATCAATTTGGAGGGGCGAACCATGCTCAGGTGAGGGTGATTAACCCCATATCCCCCCTTCCCCTTTCGCCTTCCTTTTGTTTGGATGATGAAAACCCCCTATGTGGCGAAACGTTTCCGAATAAAGATTCCCCTAGCTGATAAGTGTCTCAAACCACACTGCAGAAGGTACTGGCCCATCGAGGAAGGTCCTTATAAAACGACATCTACCAAAGCACTCAAGAAACAACTCCCCCACCCCCAAACCAATCAAAAACCAGCCCCCCCACTCATTATTTTTTTCCAGTTCTTCTTAAAAGCTACCAAGGTCCAAACCTCTTTCCCCACTGGGAAGACTGTTTACGATCTACAACTCTGTTAGAAAACCAGTATTCCTTTGTCCTTTCTAAAAACTAAATTTCTCCAAATTAAACATTTTCTGGTTCTTACCTGGTTCGAAGAGAAGTTTGACTGACGAAAACAGAGAGTGAGAACGTTTATGCCAGGTGACAGGTGCAGTGAAAGAAGGGGTTGATTGAAAGAGTCATTGTAGTAAGGATTTGTAGAGAATGAGGACAGTGTAGTTGATTTCAGATTGATTGAAGGTGTTTGGTGGCGAGGGGGTGATTAACAGGTTTTTTGGTGTAAAGGGGTTTATTTACAGATTTCAGGGTGAGGGGGATGATTGACAAGTGTTAGGGGGTGGGGGGGGATGATTGGCGGTGTCGGAGGTAAGGGAGTGATTGCAGGTGTTTTGGCGGTGATGGGTATGACAGGGGTTAAGTGTGAGGGGGGACGTTTACAGGTGTCAGGTGGTGAGAGAGGGGGACTGAAGGTTCAGGTGGGTTTAGAGAATGACGACGGTGTCGGTGGTGAGAGGGATGATTGCAGGTGTCAGGGGGTGAGAGAGGATGATGACAGGTATAGGTGGTGAGGGGTGTTAAAAAGGTGGGCGGTGGTGAGGGAAAGGTGTTGACAGGGGTAGGTGGTTTAGAGAGGTGATTGACGGTATCAGGTGGTGGGGAGGATGATTGACAAGGGGTCGGTGGTGTGCGGGATGATTGACGGTGTCGGTGGGGAGAGAGGATGATTGACAGGTGTCAGGTGGTGAGAGGGGGTTTTTCGACAAACTTTTCATCGTTGTCACCAAGTTTGTTTTTAAAGTTTTCTAGGATTTTTTGCCGTAGCCAAATTGCCTTCCTTGTAAAGTTGTGAGAAAATTTATATCATGTGTTATCATTTTTGGGTTTTCGTGAGCTTTTTATCATTTTGTTTCATGGCTTTTTATGTGTTCTTGCCCCGCATTTTTTAAGTTTTTTTTTTTTTGCTGGTGTTTATAGTGTTTTTAATGTGTTTGTTTTGGTGTGTCTGCCCAAAAAATGTTTTTTATAACATGCTACAACGTGATTGTGTATGTGTTTGATAACAATGTTATTACATAGGGTAAAGTGTTTGATAACATATTTTTTACATGATTAATATCGAGTGTTTATTTCCACTTTTTTTGCCTGTGTCTGTCAACAGGTGTTTGATAAATGGTTAAAAAACCGGGTTACTGTTGGTGAAACCCATCTTGTCTGACAGGAATTAAAACCGGCGCCGTTCTCAAAAAAATCATTTTAAGCGAAAATGCATAGGGAAGTGTCCTACTCCAAGTCGGAACCCGGGGGTTTTTAGGGGTTTCCAGTAGAAAAACTATCAGGTTGGACCCCACACGGGGAGTCGGACCCCAAGGAAAGTATGTTGCCTCTTCAAATCCCTTACAAACCCCTACTTTAGTGATTTAATGTTTCCTTTTCCGCGTGCCCCCGTCCCCCTCGGCTCCAACGTTATTATTATTATTATTATTATTTTTTTTTATTATTTTATTATTATTTTTATTTTATTATTATTATTATTTTTATTATTATTATTTTTATTTTATGATCGCTTTCTCCCACCTCCTCCTCCCCCTCCCCCTCTTTTTTTCTTCCTCTTATTTTTTTTTTTATTCTTCTTATGGTAATTATTATTATTATTATTAGTGATGTATAGCTTAGTTTTTTGTATTGTTTTTTTTTTTGGTGTAAGGGTGAAAAAACTTGTGGGTCATGCCCCCATCGGGCTGTTATTTCATTCTTTTTTAAAAATCTAGTAAAATTAAAATATGTTTCTCTATAATGAAACAAATTTTCAGTTTCTGATTTACTTGGGCAAAAAACTTTTTGTTGGGCAAAAACTCTCTTGGCGCAAATAAACTTTCTGTTGGCGCAAAAATTTAAATTCTATGTTGGCGCAAAAAACGCTCAGTGGGCCCGTACGGAAAACTCACCAATCCATCATGCCGGTCGGAAGTCTCCTAGGCTCCTCATGGCACTTTTCGGGAAACTCACCCTAGGCTCCTTTATGGCCGGTACGGAAGTTACCCAGGTCCTCATGGGGTACGGAAGCTCCTAGGTCATCATGGGCCCTGGGAAACTTCCCCCAGGCTCCATCTGGCACGGTACGGAAGTCCCCTAGGCACATCATGGCCGGTACGGAAGCTCTCCCTAGGCTCCATCATGGCACGGGAGGAAGCTCCCCTAGGCTCCACGGGGTACGGAAAACTCACCCAGGCTCCACGGTACGGAAGTCCCCTGGCCCCACGGACGGAACTCAAACCTAGGCTCCATCATGGCCGGTACGGAAGCTCACCCCTAGGCCCCCCACGGTCGGAAGCTCACCTGGGCTCCAGGGACGGAAGCTCCCCTAGGCTCCACGGTACGGAAGCTCCCCCTAGGCCCCCGGGTACAAGCTCCCTTAGGCTCATCAGGGCACGGTACGGAAGCCCCCCTAGGCCCCATCATGGCACATCAGAAGCTCCCCCTAGGCCCCACAGGGCCGGTAGGAAGCTCCCCTAGGCTCATCAGGGCAGGGTACGGAAAGCCCCCTGGGGGCCTATCAGGCAGGGTTTCGGAAGCTCCCCCTTGGCCCCATCAGGACGGTAAGAACCCACCCTAGGCTCCATCGGCACGGTACGGAAGCTCCCCCTAGGCCCATATGGCACGGTAGGGAAGCTACCCTACTCCATCATGGCACTTACGGAAGCTCCCCCGGGGCTCCATCATGGCACGTAGGGAAAGCTCCCCAGGCCCCATCATGGACGGTAGGGAAGTCCCCCTAGGCTCCTATTGAGGGTAGAAAGTCCCCCTAGGCTCATCATGGCACGATACGGAAGCTCTCCCTAGGCTCCATCATGGCACGGTACAGAAGCTCACCCTAGGCTACATCTTGGCACGGTACAGAAGCTAAACCTAGGCTCCTTTCATGGCAGGGTTACGGAAGCTCTCCCTATGCTCCATCATGGCACGGTACGGAATCTCACCCTAGGCTCCATCATGGCACGGTACAGAAGCTCACCCTAGGCTCCATCATGGCACGGTACGGAAGCTCACCCTAGGCTCTATCATGGCACGGTACGGAAGCTCACCCTAGGCTCCATCATGGCACGGTACGGAAGCTCACCCTAGGCTCCATCATGGCACGGTACAGAAGCTCACCCTGGGCCCTCCATCATGGCACGGTACGGAAGCTCACCCTAGGCTCTATCATGGCACGGTACGGAAGCTCTCCCTAGGCTCTATCATGGCACGGTACGGAAGCTCACCCTAGGCTCCATCATGGCACGGTACGGAAGCTCACCCTAGGCTCCATCATGGCACGGTACGGAAGCTCACCCTAGGCTCCATCATGGCAGGTTACGGAAGCTCACCCTAGGCTCCATCATGGCACGGTACGGAAGCTCACCCTAGGCTCCATCATGGCACGGTACGAAAGCTCACCCTAGGCTCCATCATGGCACGATACGGAAGCTCTCCCTAGGCTCCATCATGGCACGGTACAAAAGCTCACCCTAGGCTCCATCATGGCACGATAGGGAAGCTCTCCCTAGGCTCCATCATGGCACGATTACGGAAGCTCTCCCTAGGCTACATCTGGCACGGTACGGAAGCTCACCCTAGGCTCCATCATGGCACGTTACGGAAGCTCACCCTAGGCTCCATCATGGCACGGTACAGAAGCTCACCCTAGGCTCCATCATGGCACGATACGGAAGCTCTCCCTAGCTCCATCATGGCACGTTACGGAAGTCTCCCTAGGCTCCATCATGGCACGGTACAGAAGCTCTCCCTAGGCTCCATCATGGCACGGTACAGAAGCTCACCCTAGGCTCCATCATGGCACTGTACAGAAGCTCACCCTAGGCTCCATCATGGCACGATACGGAAGCTCACCCTAGGCTCCATTCGAGCTTCCATAATGTTATTCATTTGAAAGCGTGAGGTCAAAGGTTAATTAATCAGGAGTTAAATAAGCATGTATAGCATTTGATGCTAACACTGCTAATTACCCCTAACACCTAACATAATGCAAATGTAATTTACACGTTTTTTGTTCACAATAAATTTCTGTTTAATTTGATGGCAGGAGTATTGACCTGAAAAATACAAACACTGAAACACAGGAATATAAAATTATATATTTATATATATTATATATATTTATATATAAAATATTTTATATATATATATATATATTATATATATATATATATATATATATATATATTATATATATATATATATATATATATTTAATATATATATATATTTATATATATATATTATATATATAAAATTATATATATATATATATATATATATATATATATATATATATATATTATTATATATTAATCATGTGTGTGTGTGTAAGTGTAAGTGTGTGGTTCTCTCGCTGGGGCACTAAAACTGTAGCAAGGACCTCTCTTTATCTCGTGTATGTGCCCATGAACTTCATTTTAAAGTCTATCGAAGACTTACCAACCAACACGATCTTCTCCACTTCTACTCTCATCACGACACCAAAACTACATGTGGTGTAATTATAGGCTTTTTCCTGGGTGCACTCCGAATCTGCAGCAATGAGTTCCTTGAGGAAGAGTGCTCGCTAATTTAACAAGTATGTTTTAAACTTCACTATTTCCCAGTCACTTATTAGAGACTGCAGACGCCGGACATATAACATCTTCAACACACCCCAGAGAAAGACACTGCCGAGAGGATTTCAGAGTCCTCCCCACAACTCCACTGCCAACAAAGTTTCCAACATCTTTTCCCATACCTCATTCCAAGTATTTGCCTCAACTTCCACCACCATCAAGGACATTAGCAGTAATAGACAAGGGCAACACTTGTCCAATCTTTGGAAGAAGACCTACTTACACTAGTGACTGATGGTCCCACTGTAATCCCGCCTGCTCCTGCTTCGACTCAACTGACTGCAGTATATAGCACTTCTCTGGCCTATGCTGTACTTCCTACAAGAGTGATGAATGAACACATCGATTCCAGGTCTGAGAGACTGATTACCTCAACTCCTCCTCTCCTTATACCTTTCTGCTTTGTATTGGACTGATGAAGCCACTGTGAGGCGGAAAGTTTCTTCAATAAAATTCCGTAAGTGTCTCAATTCTTCAGATCTGTTTGTGACTTAATTAAAGCCCACTGTGTGGGCGAACGTTGTCAATAAAGGATCACACTGCACTGCTTCTGTGTTTATTTTTCGCATAGTATTTATATTCAAATACGAATTTGAAGTCCGTCACACAAAACTTAATAATTCAATAATTATGTTATTGCGGAAGGCCATGGAGAAGTTTCTAGATCTTCTAGATGCTTAAGCAAATCAGTGACACAGACTCTAGTAAATAATGCTCTGACTTGATAACTCACAAGAGCAAAGTCAATTAACTTCTGGAGCCTCTCTGCAAGGTCAACATTATTTTAATATGAGCAACCGAAATCTTTCTACCATGAGAGTTACCAGTTTAACTAGCGATTTGGATAGGGTGTATGCAGCCGAGCCTACTCGACTAATAACAGGACGGGCTAGGCTCCCTGGTTTATGGGTCTTAATTAATCCATAAAGATACGGTAGAGTTGCCGACCTGGCTGACAGATATTTAATTAATTCATCATTCCTCTTCGGGAGGTTTAACATTCCATTAGGTGGGTGAAGGGAAGACCATGCCCGTGCTAACACTCAATTACTCTACCTCGTTTTGAGGGCAGACTGTGATAGACTGTTCCACTATTTTCCCCAGTTGGAGATTGCGTTATACCTTCGGTAGTGCCGAATATGAGGAATTTCATAGTAGTAGTAAGTGTATAATAATAGTATCAGTAAGGGTTTTGAAGTGCTTAGGCCCTGTATACGAGTACATTTTTAAATACAACTTTAATATTAAAATTCTTAAGTAGAGAAGGTATATCAACTAAGTTTTCATAGTAAGGGAGAACCAACACACTTTAGTTGAAAAAAGTTGATGTTCCTTAACTGAACTGTAAAAAGTATTTCTAGCATTTTAAAAGATTTATCAACTATGTTTCTTGAGTATTTTAGATTATTAGATATTTCACAAATTTTCTAGATTTCTTCCTCAATGAATTCTAGGTTGCAAATACGTAATGCTCTCAAAAACATTGATAAGAATACACACAGTTTAATTTTATCTTGATACGGAAACAATTATTTGTTGCTAAGTGGTATAAATATGTTAATAACAATTTAATGTCTTATGCCATTGAATATGTAGATAAAAACCATTTCCTTGTTAAATTAAATAATTTAGTTCATTCTATAAAGTTTAACTGTTTGATTTTGAACAAAATAACCCACTGCCTTTTTTTAGATGTTTTAAATAAGGAGAACCATTATTTAAATTTAAAAATTCTAAACCGCCAAATAATTGTCCCTATGTACACTATTAATCTTCAACGTCAAGATAAAGTTAAATTGACTTTATTCTCATCAATGTTTTTGAGAGCTTTACCTATTTGGAGCCCAGAATTTATAGATGAGGAAATCTAGAAAATATATGAAATAGCTAATTATCTAAAATACCCAAGAAACTTAATTGGTAAATCTTTTAAAATTTTCTAGAAATACTTTTACAATTCATCTAAAAATATGTTGGTTCTCCCTTACCCTGAAAACTTAAATAAAGCAGAAGAAGTGGAGAGGATTCTAATGCTCTGTTTATTCATGTGAGAGATTTTAATCATCCAACTGATTTTCAAAGGTTGAGAAAATTGTACCTAACAAGTCCATAGTCGAGAGGAATATAATGGAATTAAGTTTCAACAAAAAAAGTAGTTTTGAAAATAAAATGAATATTGCTTTTGGGTTATACAAACTGGATTCTTTATATTTAATAAAATTCGGGAAAATTTAAGATACAATAGA
>NW_026470134.1:0-15000 GCF_026875155.1 Cherax quadricarinatus | reverse complement strand
TTGAGGGGAAAAACCCCTTTCGTGTGTATACACTGAGGGGGAATTTTTACACTTTTTTGTGAAATAAACACTGAGGGGAAAAAACCTTTTCAGGGTTTTATAAAAAAGGGCCCATACACTTCTCAGTGTATTTCCAGTAAGAGAAAACCCATTTTTCAGTGAATTTACACTGAGGGGACTTTACACTTTCGTTTATATACACTGGGGCCCAAAATTTCTCAGTGTATATTTAAAAGGCATACACTTCTCAGTGTATTTAAAACTGAGAGGTTAATTCTCAGTGCATATCATGAGAGGCATACATTTTCTCAGTGATATTACACTGAGAGGACATACACTTTCAGGGTTTTTAAAATGAGAGACATTCACTTTCAGTGTTTTATACCCCTGAGAGACTTAAAACTTCTCAGGGTATATACACTGAGAAGCATGCCTTCTCAGTGTATGTACACAGAAAATTTCCCACTTCTCATTTGTGTATACACTGAGAGACTTTACACTTCTCAGTGTAAAAACAGAGAAAAAAAATTTTTCAGGGTATACTAAAAGGGACTTTACACTTCTCAGTGTTATGCAGTAAGAGATATTCATTTTTCGTGTTATAAACTGAGGGACATACATTCTCAGAGGTATATCACTGGGGGGAAAAATTTTCATTTGTATACAAAAGGCATACACTTTAAGTGTTTATACACTGAGAGGCATACATTTCCCCAGTGCATATAAAATGGAGGCATACACTTCTCAGTGAATATACACTGGAGACATACATTTCCCTTCAGGTATTTCACTGAGGGGACATTCATTCCCTCGTGGGGATACACTGGGGGAGTTTTTAAATTTTTCTCGGGTTTTTATTACATGAGAAGCAGCATTTCTCAGTGTATTTTCCCCAAAAAAAAAGAGACATACATTTTCTCAGTGTATATACACAAAAATAAAATCCCTTTTTCAGTGTAATTACGGGAAAACAAATTTTTTCGGTGACAGTGAGGAGACATACATTCTCAGTTTTAGGGCGTTTGAGATATTCATTTATCATTTGTATTACACTGAAAGACAACACTTCTCAGTTTTAAATTCATGAGAGACATAAACTTCTTAATGTATATATCGTAAAGGGGGGTTCTTAAAGGGGAGTTTATCGTAGGAAAAAGGTAGAAAACCCCTTGAAAGGATGGTAGGGGGTTATTGTCGACTGAGAGGAGAGTTTGGACCCCCGGGGTGCCTAGCCTGTTAAAGCCTTGTGGTCTGCCGCCGAGTGGGGGCCCGGGGGAAAAGGGAGGGTCAGGGCCCTTTTTATCCCCTAGGGGAGTCACAAAACCCAAAAGGGCCACGGGGGGGTTTCCGTGTCTAAAGAACAGGATGATGCTATGCTATGTATATAATACTGGGAAATTCGGGGAAAAAATCAGAAAACTATGCTGACAGCTCGGTTTGTTACGTATTTTCGCCCCAAACAACACAAATTTACTTAGGTTTAAAAAGGGGGCCCGGATCGGGGCCCCGTTCTATTACAAAAAACAAATTCATAAATACTTAGAAAAATGGATGGTAAAAAATGATTTGACGAAAGGGGGGTTTTAAACTTTTATTACAAACTATAAAAAACAAATCTTTTTTAAATTATGGTTTGGAATTGATCAAACGACTGTATTCATGAAATCTACGGATTTGAGGAAAATAATTATATCAAAGAAGTTTTTTAAACCCAGAAAGGCAGATTCGGTGCAAAAAAATTTTGACTTTTAAATTTCTCAGAATACGGAAGGGAACGTGAACACGAAAATTTCTGAAAATGTTCAGCTAAAAAAAAACCCACACTTTTTGAAAAAATTTCATTCATCTCGAATCTAATTATACAGCCCTTTGTACTTTTTAAACCCAATTCTGCGGGGTTTAAGGTTTACGTTGCAGAAGGGGTTATCATCTCGGGGGATTTTTCGAATTCCCCCGCAATGGCTAACACAGGGCCTTTGACTGAGGAGTCTGAAAAATATCTACAAAAGTTTAAAAATTAAAATTCATAGTGATGGGAAATTCTAACTCGTTTTGCTGGAGAAATCAACTCGACTATTCTTTTACAGTAATTTTTGGCCCCTTTAAAAAGGGTCACTAATGGGTATGGGGGGCTTCACAGTAAGAAAAGCTCTTCCTGGGCGGGAATCAAAATCACACCAGAACACATGGGTCTATTTTTGGCATTTTTGACACCCTCGACAGTAAATGGGGGAATCCCCGTAACTACACTAACGTGTCGAAAAAAAGCATCGGGCGCAAAATTTCCCAACTTGCCGGTAAATTTTCAAAAAATGGGATTGAACTCTTGGATAGTCAAGGTCAAACTGGCTAAAACCTTTTAAATAGGTGTTTGTTCTGGAAATTTAAAAGGGAACAGTTCTTCCCTTTGGAGGAAAGAACAAACTTTGGTGGAGTGGATGAAATCCCCCCCGGGTTTAAAAAAATTTAAAGGTATAAAACGCAATATGAACAAAGGGGGGGAACGGGTTTTAAATATTCAACTTTCAAAAACGGAGAAAAGAAATTTAACACGGTCAACAATGCTGATATTCAATCTGGGGTCGACCAGTGACAAAAGGATCAAACTATAAAAAAAAAATACCTTAAACGTTAACATGTGAAAGTTTTCTCCCAGAACCCAACTTCTTTCAATTTCACTGGATTACTGCAACTAGGGGTGGGGGTCACCCTTTTGGAAAATTAGGAACAACAAAAGACATCTGGTGAGAACACTAGCTGTAACAGGACCCCTCTTTCTGCAAACGGCATGTGACTCAACAAAAGTTTGGGATTTTCTTGTTCCCAAATTTAATTGTTTTTTGAAAGGGATCCCCTTTGGAGAAAAATCTACTCGAATAGCAGGGCTTTTCATGGATAGGCTGTTCCTAAGGGCCCGTTGGTGTCCCCGGAATTGGGCAACGGAACCCCTATCCTGCAAGTCTGATGGTAAGGTGGAACACAGATGGGAGTGACAAGGGGGGTTTCTAGTGCCTGACCTCGGCTACGATTTAAAAAGTAATTTTACGGATCTATAGGGAATTAATCTGAAATTTAATTTTTGCAGCCCCTTTAAAAATTCAGATACAAGCCCGTGAGAACAAAAACCCTTTCTCAAGGGGGTAGATATTGTCTTTCAGTCAGTAAGGGAATAATTGTTACTATGGATGATTTTATATTGACTTTGGGTGGAAAGATACACTAAGTGAACGTTCAAAAGTGCTGGGAAAATTTCTCAGTGAAAAAAATGAAGGGATAAATCAAGGGAAAAATGGAGGGGAAAGACACAAAAAGCTTAAATTTTGGGAAAAAAATGCTTAACTTTTTCTGCTTTAAATAATTAAAAATTTACAAGTTCACAGTAAACAAAGAACTCACACAAGAAGAATATGCAAATTAGCAAACACTGAAAATCAAAAAGAACTTGTACTTTTCTCAAATCTATTTTGCTCAAATTTTACCCTTTTAAAATTTAAATTTTTTGGGGCCCCGTGAGTTGTCTTTACTTTCAATGCAACAAGGAAATACCAATTAAAAAAAGATAAAAGGATAATAAAAATTGTGCAAAAAAAATTTAAAAAAACACACAAATTTACTGAAAAATAAAAAAAATGACAGACAGAATAAATACTATGCCCAACGGGCTTTAAAAAACTGCCTGTAATAAAAAGTATTTTTACAAAACTGCATAAAATTTTCTGCAATAAAAACTTTAATAGAACACAATATTTGCCCCAAAAAATTGTTGCAAAAAAGAGTTTAAAGTGCAATATAAAAAAATTTTAAAACACAAGAAAAAAAAAATATCAAGGCAAAAAGAACACTTTAACTCTTAACTGCACTTAAAAAACAAGCAAAAAAACAATTTTTCTTTTAAAAGGGAGAACTTAAAAAAATTTCACTTTAAAATGAATTTTTTTCAATTTAAAATTTTGAAAAAAAAAATTTTAAAAGGTTTCAAAAAAAAAACAACAAAAAAAAGGGAAAAAAACACTTAAAAGAAAATGCAGGACACAACAATCAACTTTAAAAACAGTACTAGAATTTTTTTTGCAATGGAAAATTTATGTGTGAAAAAAATTTTTTAAAATTGAGTTCTTTCTGGGACTTAAAAAAAAAGGCACTATTGTCTGTGGAAATAAGGACAAAAATTTAAAAAATGGCTGAATAAAGGGGAAAATGAACACAAGGGTTTTTCAAAACACGGGAAAAAAAAATTTGGAAATTTTCACAAATGCTGGGAAGAAAAAAAAAAACGGGCAACACTGAGTTTTGATGCAGAATATGAGGGGGAAAAATTTACTGGTTTTAAATTTACTGGAATTCTGAAGTTTAAACACAAGTTCTTTATTGTCATATGTTGCAAACACAAAAAAAGGAAAACTTAAGTACTTACTTCAATGTTTATAAAAAAAAAACACAAAAACAACAGATATAAAATAATGCCAAAGAAAATTAACAAATGAAAATTTAAAGGGGAAATTAAAAAGAAATGAATGCCCAAACAGTACATGATAAACCTGAAATCTGGGTCAAAAAGTCATTTAATGGGCACTAAAAGGAAAAAATTTACTGGGGAAAACAAAAGAAATTTTCTCAAAAACTCGCAAATGGGCTCTAAAAAAAAAAAAAATTTTAGCTGTAACACTTTAAAAAAAAGAGGGTCGTTTGGGTTGTTTAAAATCGTCCTGTGCTGTCCCCTTTCCCCCAGTTTTCGTGAATTTCGCTTAAAAACGGCGAGAGGGCAACACACAGGGGGGCTTTTTTTAAAAATGGCGCGCCCCTCTCTAGTCTTTTACCCCTATGTGGTCCTTTAAAAATTGGGTACCAACCCTTTTTGCAGTGCACCAAAAAAATGATGAGGTAGGGGAGTTTTTAATTTGGGCCCCACTGTTTGTTGGGGTTTTTGGGTAAAAGGCTGAGGCGAGGGGGTCTGAGACCCGGGAATGGGGCGACACACTTGATCGTGAGTGGGGGGCTTTTTGGGTTGACGTCGTAAGCCTCAATGGGGGAAAAACCCAAAACTGCCCCGAAAAATAAAATTTTAAGCCGGGCTTTGGGTTAAAAGGGAAAACCCCCGAAAAAACTACAAAAACCCAGGATTTACAAGGCGCACCCCAGGGAAAGCTTGGAGCTTGAAATCACAAGCGAAGGGACTATCATGTGGTTGCCCTTTAAATACTGGGGGGGAAGACACCTGGGTTAGTTGCTAGTGGCTTTTTCTTAAACCTTCACACGAATAGCTTGATAACTTACCCCGATGAGCACAAACAGGGGGGGGGAAACTGGTTGGCAGGAAAAAAATTGGATGGAGTGGCTAGGTGGGACCGGATGGTTGTTCTGCTCCCCCACCACCGACTGGAAGCTGGCTTTTTTGGGAATCGGGTCAACCCCTCGGGGTAATGCAAAGGGAAAAAACCCCAAAACAAAAGGACTGGGCCCGTGAATAATGTAGAAGGGTAGAGTAGCTGGCTTGGGGGTATCTGGTTGGGGGTTTAAAACCCCGGTGGGGGCCCCAAATGGGAACACGAAAAAGGGCCCTTTTTGCTGGGGCGAAAACTTTTTCTCCCCGAAATCGCTGTTAAACGTCAGAAAAAACAGGCTCACGCTGCCCATTTATCGTGAAGGGGGGTTTTTGAATGGAGGTTCGTAGGGGTAAGGGAGGGCACCCCTTGTAGGTTGGGGAGGTGTATTGTCAGATGAGATGAGAGATGGAGCCCGGTGCCCCAGCCCGTTCCGGCCCTTTTAGGTCTGCCGCCCAGCGAGACCCGGGCAGAGGGATTTACTGCCCATGTGTATCCCTATGACCCTCACACAAAACCCAAAAGGGCCCAGAGAGGTTTTTCGTGTCTAAAAAAAACATGGATGATGTACTGCTATGCTTTTAATACTGGGAAAACGGGACAGCAAACTATTTCTGACAAAATTTTTGCACTGAGAGACCAAAAATTCTCAGTGTATTTTATGCGTGGGGGACATACCCCTTCCCAGTGTTTTTTACACTGGAGACATTAAAACCCTTTTCGTGTTATACACTGAGATACATCACTTCTAGTGTATTTACACTGGGGTAATTAAAACTTCTCAGTGGAAAATTTCACTGAGATTTCATACCCTTTCAGTGATTTTAAAACTGAGATACCAAAACATTTCTCAGTTTTTATAACACTGGGAAAATACACTTTCAGTGCATTAATGAGAGACTAACTTCTCAGTGCATTTAAAATGAGATACATACACTTCTCAGTTTTAATACACTGGGATACTTTACACTTCTCAGTGAATTCATGAGAGACATAATTTTCTCAGTGTGTATTCCTGAATATACAAAATCAGTGTCCGAACCACGTTAAACGAGTCCTTCTAAAATAACAAGTAATTAATTTATTTTTTTAGATGCTTATTAGAAATATTAATTTTAATTTTAAGAATGTGGATTTGGATAGTAATAAGGACTAAGAAAAAAGGAAACTGCAGCAGGTCTACTGGCCCTGAAAGGGGCAGGTCAATTTGTCCGACCGGTTTAAAAGCCAATGTCTTGACCTCGTCAGGTCAGTCACATTCATTAGGGGCGAGGGGGATTGACCAGTAGCACAATGTAAAGAAAAAGGAAAAATGCCAAAAGTGTATTTTATTGGGGCAACGTTTCGCTCTCCAGGAGCTTTATCAACGCTTCTAAGGAGCTTTATCAAACTCCTGGAGAGCGAACGCTTGCCACAATAAAAATGACACATTAGTTGCACTTGTGTCCTTTTACTTTACATATTGTCGGTAATTCTACCAACTTTTACTTGTAGCACAAGGTAGTCAGGTCCAACTCAACCCTCCCACACCCACTCTTTATTTTAATCTAACCTATTTTTAAAACTGTACAAGTCTTAGCTTCTATGACGGTACTCTGGAGTTTGTTTTCCCCTCATCCACAAGTCTATTACCAAACCAGTGCTTTCCTATATCCTTCCTGAATCTAAATTTTTCCAACTTAAAACCATTGCTGCGAGTCCTGTCTAGGCTAGATAATTTTAGCAAGCTATTTTCATCCTCTTTATTAATTCCTGTTTTCCATTTATACACCTCAGTCATATCCTCCTTAATTCTATGCCTTTCTAGAGTGTAGATTCAGGGCCTCAGTCTATCTCATAGGGAAGATTTCTGATATATGGGATCAACTTTGTCATCCTCCTTTGTTCGTTTTCCAGTGCATATATATCTATTCTTCAGAGTGCAGGCACTGTACTTCCCATCTCCAGGACTAAGTCCGGCCTGCCGGTTTCCCTGAATCCCTTCATAAATGTTACTTTGCTCACACTCCAACAGCACGTCAAGTATTAAAAACCATTTGTCTCCAATTCACTCCTATCAAACACGCTCACGCATGCCTGCTGGAAGTTTCCCAAACCCTCGCACACAAAACCTCCTTTACCCCCTCCTCCAACCCTTCCTAGGCCGACCTTTCCCCGCCTTCCCTTTCCCCTACAGACTGATACATCTTGAAGTCTTTTTGTTTCGCTCCATTCTCTCTACATGTCCGAACCACCTCAACAACCCTTCCTCAGCCCTCTGGACAACAGTTTTGGTAATCCCGCACCTCCTCCTAACTTCCAAAACTCGAAATTTTCTGCATTATATTCACACCACACATTGCCCTCAGACATGGGCATCTCCACTGCCTCCGCCCTTTTCCTCGCTGCAACATTCATCACCCACGCTTCACAACCATATAAGGCGTTGGTAAAACTATACTCTCATACATTCCCCTTTGCCTCCAAGGACAAAGTTCTTTGTCTCCACAGACTCCTAAGTGCACCACTCACTCTTTTTCCCTCTCATCAATTCTATGATTCACCTCATCTTTCATAGACCCATCCGCTGACACGTCCACTCCCAAATATCTGAATACGTTCACCTCCTCCATACTCTCTCCCTCCAATCTGATATTCAATTTTTTCATCACCTAATCCTTTTTGTTATCCTCATAAAACCCTTTCTCTTTCCTGTATTCACCTTTAATTTCCTTCTTTTGCACACCCTACCAAATTTTATCCACCAATCTCTGCAACTTCTCTTCAGAATCTCCCAAGAGCACAGTGTCATCAGCTAAGAGCAGCTGTGACAACTCCCCTTTTGTGTGTGATTCTTTATCTTTTAACTCCACGCCTCTTGCCAAGACCCTCGCATTTACTTCTCTTACAACCCATCTATAAATATATTAAAAAACACGGTGACATCACACATCCTTGTCTAAGGCCACTTTTATGGGAAAAAAAATTTTCCCCCTTTCCTACATACTTAACTTGAGCCTCCTATCCTCGTAAAACTCTTCACTGCTTTCATTAACCTACCCCCTACACCATACATTTGCAAATTTTTGCCACATTCCCCCCTATCCCCCTGTTTACGCCTTTTCCAAAACCCCATAAATGCCACAAAGCCTTCTTTACCCTTATCTAAATATGTTCACTTTATGTTTCATGTAAAACCTGGTCCAACACCCCTCCCTTTTCCCTAAAGCCTCCTTGTTCTCTGTTCCCTTTTCCGTCTTATCTTTAATTTTTAAAATTATAACCTACCATACCTTTACCAGGTCACTCAACAGACTTTTTCCCCTTAATTTTTGCACTTCTTTTATCCCCTTTGCCTTTATAAAAAGGAAACTATGCTTTGCTCTCTGCCAATCCCTAGGTACCTTACCCTCTTCCATACATTTATTAAATAATTGCACCCAAACCATTTCCAAAAACTATATCCCCACCTGCTTTTAACATTTCTATCTTTATCCCATCAATCCCGGCTGCCTTACCCCCTTTCATTTTACCTATTTGCCTCACGAATTTCCCCCCACACTCACAACTGGCTCTTCCTCACTCCTACAGATGTTATTCCTCCTTGCCTATACACGAAATCACAGTTCCCTATCTTCATAAACATTTAACAATTCTCAAAATATTCCTTCCATCTTCCCAATACTCTAACTCTCCATTTAATAACTCTCCTCTCCTTTTTTTTAACTGACAAATCCATTTGTTCTCTAGGCTTTCTTAACTTGTTAATCTCACTCCAAAACTTTTTCTTATTTTCAACAAAATTTGTTGATAAAATCTCACCCACTCTCTCATTTGCTCTCTTTTTACTTTTGCTTCACCACTCTCTTAATTCTCCTTTTTCTCCATATTACTCTTCCCTCCTTGCATCACTTCTACTTTGAAAAAAAACTTCTCATATGCTAACTTTTTTCCCTTACTATTTCTTTTACATCATCATTCCACCAATCGCTCCTCTTCCCTCCTGCACCCACTTTCCTGTAACCACAAATTCTGCTGAGCACTCTAACACTACATTTTTAAACCTACCCCATAATTTTTTCGACCCATTGCCTATGCTCTCATTAGCCCATCTATCCCCCAAATTTAGTGTTTATATCTTACCCTAACTCCCTCCTCTTTTAGTTTATAAACCTTCACCTCTCTCTTCCCTGATGCTTCTATTCTCCTTGTATCCCATCTACCTTTTCTCTCAGTGTAGCTACAACTAGAAAGTGATCTGATATATCTGTGGCCCCTCTATAAACATGTACATCTGAAGTTTACTCAACAGTCTTTTATTTACCAATACATAACCCAACAAACTACTGTCATTTCGCCCTACATCATATCGTGTATACTTATTTACCCTCTTTTTCTTAAAATATGTTTTTACCTATAACTAAACCCCTTTCTATACAAGTTCAATCAAAGGGCTCCCTTATCATTTACACCTGGCACCCCAAACTTACCTACCAACCCTCTCAAAAAGTTTCTCCTACTTTAGCATTTCAATTTCCCCTACCAAAATTTTACTCTCTCACTTGGTTCAAATGCCTATACATTCACTTAACATCCCCCAAAATCTCTCTCTCTCCTCTGAAATTCCTCTCTTCTCCAGGTGCTACACGCTTATTATGACCCACTTCTCGCATCCAACCTTTACTTTAATCCACATAATTCTTGAATTTACACATTCATATTCTCTTTTCTCCTTCCATAACTGATCATTTAACTTTACTGCTACCCCTTCCTTTGCTCTAAACTCTCTCAGATACTCCAGTTTAATCCATTTATTTCCCCCACTGAAACTCTCCTACCCCCTTCAGCTTTGTTTCGTTAGGGCCAGGACATCCAACTTCTTTTTCATTCATAACATCAGCAATCATCTGTTTCTTGTCATCCGCACTACATCCACGCACATTTAAGCAACCCAGTTTTATAAAGTTTTTCTTCTTCTCTTTTTTAGTAATTGTATACGGAGAAGGGGTTACTAGCCCATTGCTCCCGGCATTTTAGTCGCCTCATACGACACGCATGGCTTACGGAGGAAAGATTCTTTTCCACTTCCCCATGGACAATAGAAGAAATAAAAAAAAGAACAAGAGCTATTTAGAAAAAAAGAGGGAAAAAACCTAGATGTATGTATATATATTTATGCATGTGCGTGTCTGTGAAGTGTGACCAAAGTGTAAGTAGGAAATAGCAAGATATCCCTGTTATCTTAGCGTGTTTTTTTTTTAGACAGAAAAAGAAAACCAGCAATCCTACCATCATGCAAAACAGTTACAGGTTTTTGTTTCACAGTCATCTGGCAGGACGGTAGTACTTCCCTGGGTGGTTGCTGTCTACCAACCTACTACCTACACTGAGAGACATACACTTCTCAGTGCATATACACTGAGGAGGGGTGTTAATGTTGCAGTTTAAAAACTGTAGTGTAAAGCACCCTTCTGGCAAGACAGTGATGGAGTGAATGATGGTTTTAAAGTTTTTTTTTTCGGGCCACCCTGCCTTGGTGGGAATCGGCCGGTGTGATAATAAAAAAATATATCTATTCTGTAATACGTTTACCAGAACTGAGCAGCATAATCTAGAGTTGAAGAACCTGAGGATTTCTATTATTTATACTTCTTGTAATGAAGCCAAGGATTCTGTTAGCTTTATTGCGAACATTTATACACTGGTGTCTTGGTTTCAGATTACTGTTGACTAAAACTCCTAATTCCTTTTCGCAACCAGTAATATTAAGATCTACATTGTTTAGTTCATATGTGGCATGGTTATTTTCCTGTCCAACATTTAGAACCTTGCATTTTCCTATATAAAACTGCATCTGTCACTTCTCCGACTATTGGATCAGTTTATTTAAATCATTCTGGAGTGCTCTGACGTCCTCATTAGAATGAATTGGACGGCCTATTTTGGTATTATCAGCAAATTTGCTTATGTCGCTATTTATTCCCTCATCTATGTCCTTTATGCAAATTGTGAACAACAACTGGCCTAACACTGACCCCTTTGGAAAACCGCTCGTGACGTGCCCCCATTCTGATTTCTTCCCATTTATGCAAACTCTCTCCTGTCTATTTGTCAACCATGCCTCTACCCAGGAAAAGATTTCTCTTCCTATTCCGTGTGCCTTAAGTTTTCCCAACAGCCTCTGATGTGGAACTCTATCGAAAGCCTTGCTGAAGTCCATATACACAATATCATATTTATTACAACCCAGGATTCCAAATGGCCTGTTACCCCGGGTGTAATGGGAGCAAATAAACACAGTAGAAAAAGTTTAGACTTATATTATCCTTCACCAATTTTAGAAACAGCGTATGTACACTATGTACAGTGATAAGTATAGTGCACTCCACGGTAAGCAAAGCAGAAATAGAAGCCACAAGATAGCAGACCGTGCTTCAACCAGCTCTAGAATGGGAATGACAAGGGCAGACAGGAGAGCGGTACCCACATAACCTCTGCGATTGCCAAAAACATCTTCTTATTGGCTAGAACCCGGTCACTATTGAACGACGGGGCCCCATCATCAACTCTTAGCAACCTGGATCGCTGGTTGGGGGAGATAGCCTGTAAATGAGGGTGTGTACATGCGCCGAATAAAGGTTACGTACTCTTTGCATGCCACAATATTCAATACCATGATCTACCTCCTCAAATGCTTAGTGAAAAAGTTAGTAAATTCGTAAGAGAGGAACGCCCCCGAGATTCATTAATCAATTTATGCTTTTCAAGATGGCTGCGAATTGTTCGGCAATTATTTATTCCATAAAAATTTTTCCCCCTATGGAGGTAAGGCTTATTGGTCTATAGTTCGAAGCCCAAAGGGCCCCGTCAAACCCGCCTTGTAAATAGGTATTACATTTCCATTTTCCACTTGTCTGGCACTGTGCAGTTTGTAGTAATGTATTGAAAAATTAGCCATAGATATGCTGAGTTCCTCTTTACATTCCTTTAAAACCCTCACAAACAAATTCATCAGGGCCTGGGGATTTCTTAGGTTTCAATTTCTCTATTTGGTCTGAGGACCATGTCACTAGTTTTCCCTAACAGTGCATTTGTGTATTATCGTCATGTTCTACATAATTTATTATTTCTGCAAATTTTGCTACTATCTTCCTGAGTAAAAACTGAGAGGAAGTAGGAATTGAAAAGTTCACACATTTCCTTATCACTGTCAGTGATCTGACCTGAGTTACTCTTAAGTGGGCCTATCTTGTCCCTAATCTTATTTCTATATACCTGAAAGTTAGCTTCGAATCCCTTGCGACTTTAGCCTCATAATCCCTTTTTGCTTCTCTTATTCCTTTCCCTCTTTTGAGACGCCTGTATATGCCTCTCTTTTGACCAATGAAATGTTTTAATCTATTGTTTACCCTTTTGGGGAAATCATTTTTGTTAGTCCAAATTTTCCCCTTACTCGGAACAAAAGTTGTCTGGGCAGCTAGCACTGTGCTCTGAAAAAAACGTCATACTGGCAACCAAACCCTACCTACCTGCCCCATAGGAAGGTCATTCCCAAATGATATTTACAGCTAAGATAGTTTGAATAATTAAAAAGTTTATGTTCCTACAAAAACTCTTGGAGTATAACTTGTCATACTTATGTGTCAAAATTATTCTGTATATATAACCATGTTGTGCTTGTGCACACTTAAGATACTGAACTCTAGTGCATTTTTTTTATGTACCATTAGGCACATTGCTATGATGAGAGTACTCATACGTACAAGAGTAATATTGTGTAATTGTGTATGTTTGTGTAAGTGCTCAGAATGTGCTCAGTTTTGACTTGACTTCAAATTGTGACAAATCCCTAAATTAATCAAAACGCCTGGACCATCGAAGCAAACAGTTTGCTTGAACAATAGGGCGATCCATTCGCCAAACAGCAGTAATGCTGGATGCAGCAGACAACTGCACAGTGAACAGGAAAGGAATAAAAGAGACCAGAAAACGACCCTAACAGCTAACTTTCAACAACCCTTTACACAAAAGGCATAAAACATCGTTATTACTGAAACTGAGTTCAGCAATATAAATTTCCCGACTAGGACAGTGCGTAGATGCCAGAACAAAGTAAATCTAGAGTTGAACTGGGATCAGAGATATAGTGTCTACATGACACAGCCTCTGGAAACGTCAAATATCACTAAATCTAAATAATGAAACCCGTGAACACAGTTGCACAGTTATGAGATGTATGTCCGGTTCACCATGGGAGACATACTCTACCAAAAAACAAAAGTTAAATAACATGAGACGACAGAGCAGTGAGACAAGATGTTTCCTCTACTTACAATAACCAGAGGGGAGGAAAGAAACAAACCTGCAGCGCCGGGCATCAGGTTATGGAGCCAGCTATCGCCTGGTACGAAACTACTTAAGAAGTGGGGGGGAGGTAGACTGCAAGTGCTGGAAGTCAATAAAAACTCTCCAACAGTGAGCACGTAGAGGATGTAGTGGTTACATCCTACCTACAATATAAACTAATTACAAAAAGTCAAATCATAATATAAAGCATGAAATTTTCAATTTGGCTATTAATGAAAACATCAGCAATATATAATTTAATGAAAAGACAGTATATGCAAAATCGTTACTGCGCTCTTTCTCTGAAGTCGCAATATACAATAACAGGTTTCTGCCACTGTATACCACTGCCCCTGAATACCACAACACCTACTCCACCCCTAAAGCCCCTTTAACAAAAACTACAGATGCTATAACTCCTACCACCCCCTACAACAATTGCTATAAACTCCTACCACTACTACAACAACTGCTATAACTCCTCCCACAACTACAGCAAAATGCTATAACTCCTCGCACAACTACGACAACTGATATAACTCCTCCCAACCACTACAAACAACTGCTATAAAATCCTCCCCCAACTACAACAGCTGCTATAACTCCTCCCCCGGTTACAACAACTGCTATAACTCCTACCACCACTACAACAACTGCTATAACTCCTCCCATACTACAACAACTGCTATAAATCCTCCCTCAACTACAATGCTATAACTCCTCCCCCTTACTACAAACAACTATAACTCCTCCCACACTACACAACTGCTATAACTCCTCCCACCACTACAACAACTGCTATAACTCCTCCCACCACTACAACAACTGCTATAACTCCTCCCACCACAACAACAACTGCTATAACTCCTCCCACTATTTCAACAACGACCAGAGCTTCCCCAACAGATACAAAAAAATACAGTTATTCAGTAATCGCCGGAACATAAACTAAAAAAAACATGGAATACATCAGGGACCCGCGTTAATTACATAGTAGGAAATTATACCAAGTAATTCCAAAAAATATTTATAATGACTTTGTGCTAACAACTGTTAACAACTGCAACATCAACAGGAACAGAAAATGGCTGTTTTAAGGAGACAATTAGAACAAATGTTTAAAGGTACCATCATAAACAGGTGTTTAAGGTATAAAAAAGTGACATCTTTAAGGGAACAAACAGGAACAGGTGTTTAGGGTACAAAAGGAGACAGGTGTTTAAGGAAGCAACAGAAAGAGGTGTTTAAAAAGGGGGACTCAAATTAATAGTTCCACTCCACCTCCCATCCCTTCACTCTTCCTAGTCACCCTTCACCATCTCCCTCACCCCCTCACCCATTCCCCCCTACACCT